>APFE030156292.1:0-40858 GCA_000404065.3 Pinus taeda
TTTTGTTGAGTACTGTCGCTTTAAAAGTAATTCAGTTTTGCACATAGCTTTCTTAACGTCATTCACACATTAAGAAAAAAACAAATACATGCATGTGCATTTGCATTTTGATTGCTTGGCTTGATTTAGGACTGTGCATTTAGCATGTGCTTTGTGCTCTGTGAAGTAAAGATGCTTGACTTTCTTCCCTTTAGTAGCTAGGATTTTCATTGCTGAAAGAAGATAAAACGTTTATTTATCATCTTAGACTGCATTTTAGGAATTATACATACATCACATGGTGAACCTGAAAGGAAAAATGTTAAGCAAGATCAACTTAAAATAAATTCAATGAATCTAACAACGCTTTGGAACTTAATGCACAACATCTAGAGGCCTAGGCTAGAGATGTATTCCGGCGTCGTAAAACCTGGTAACTATTGCTTTCAGTGTTGGTTGGGTGATTCCTCCACTCTGAGATGGCAAGTTCCAGTACGGACTTGTGCTCTCACATACCGTCGCGTATATATTGGGACCACAATACGCTGCATCCTTTATCCTTAGGAAGTCGTGCATGCCACCCTATCAATCGTAATGCACCGAACACAACATTCTATTAATGGCTACTTGCATGTTATGACATTTTTCTTCTAAGTTGAGCATGAGGTTTCTTTTGGAAAGAAACTTTTTAATCTTGAGGATGGATTTAGTCCTATCCTCTACACCAAGATGATGGATCTCATAGCTGTTTTTACTATTCAAGAGGTGGATGAGTCGATTTGCATCCTCAGGTCAATCTCCTAATTCTTCCCTTAGTTTCTGGATAGCCTTAGTGGCTACCTTCACCAATTCAGTTTGCTCAAATATAACTTGAATTGATGGCCAAATGTCATTGACAGAGTCAATGATATTGGCCTAGAGCATCTCTTTAGTCTATCCTAGTGGCTTCTGTAGTGTCAAATCATTCTCTAGGACTTTGATTTTCTCACCTATCCTTAGGGCCTTCTATGTCTCTTCTCTTTGCTGAATTTGAGAAACTTTAGAGTTAGTTTCTAAACATGCCACTTTCTCCTTTAATCTTTTGAGCTCTGTAGCTTGGATGGACATCTCCTCCATAGCTTTTACTAGTTTTGCTATTTTTTTAGTTGAAGTACCTGCTGGTGTAGCAGACATTGTTGAAATTGGCAGTGCTATGGTAGGTGGAGTTGTAGGTGACAATGATGCTACGAATGTGGAAGGAACTATTGTTGTCACTGTGGGGATGGTAGTTGTGGAAGTTGTGGCCAGGCCACTTTGCTTGGACTTAATCAAAGTGTCTAACTACTTCTCTGTTTATTTTAATGATAATTTAGCTTTAGGACTAGGTCCATAAGCTCTTCATGTCCCTTTTGTGCTTCTAGGACATCCATTGTTTGAGGGTGGTGCAGCTGGGGGATTTTGAGCTGCTTCTTTAGTGCAGCAATGTTATCATTCTTATTTTTAATTAGTTGCTCTGTTGTTTTCACATCCTTGGAATCATGTCCCAATCCTATCACTAAGTCCTCTAAGGACTTGATTCTTGTATCTTTGGCCTGTGAAGAGGCCTTCTCCAACTAAAACTAAGCTGACATATTGTTTAAAGTGTTCTGTAATTGTTGGGCTACTATGGTTTTCCCTGTAAATGTAGAATAAATCATCTCACCATTTTTCTTATGTAGCTCAATCTAGTCAATGGGATGAATATCCCTTGCTAGTACTTCAAAATCCACTCTTTTAAAATCTGTTGATGTCATTGGCTACTCAATGGTCGGCTTGATGAAGGTCATTTCATTTTCCCCTCTTTAACATCATAGGCGACATAAACCTTGTTTGATTGGTAGGGGTCATCTTCAAATACTATGCATAAGTTTGCACTTTTAGCCTCTCATTGCTAGCATTTATTTCTTTGTATCTCTCTTTGACGTATTCATCTTTATCTGCTAGAATTCTGAAAGAGGATACCTCAACACTTTGCTATCTTTCCAACATCTAAGTGTGTGATGTGGAAGGTTCTAGGATGCCTCCAAATGGAGTGGCATGTCTGCTCCCATCTCTTTCTGTGTTGGTAACCTCAGCTATCTCCTCTATATATTCCTGTTCAAAAATAGGATTCACTCTTTGTCTCTTAGCCTAACTTGTCTCTACATAGGCTTGAGATGTTGTTCTTTCTGAAGGAGTGACCCCTTCCCTATTTCTCTTGAGTATTTTCTCCTCATTTAGAGGAGTCTGTAAGATTGGGGGGGTACTCATGGTGGCCTCTAGTCTATCTATTTTCTCTAATTGCTCTGGTATGTCTGATTGGTCTGGTGCTTTTGATTCTTCTTGGACATGTGATTCTTCTTGGACTTGTGATTCTCCTGGCACTTGCGGAAAAGAACCCTCATCAAGATGTTTAGATCAATTAAAGTTTGTTCACAACAAATTTAGTGCTATCCCTGTCCTCTAAAGTGTTTTCCACCCATTCCAATTGGTTGGCATACTTTTCTATTTCAGGGATACGGTGAGGAGTGTAGGGATCCATCTTGTTTTTCTGTCTTCTATTGCAGATGAAATCCAAGGGATCATACCTCCATATGAAGATCTTTTTTAGATTTAACCTTTGAAGGATTTGGTCTACCTCCTTTCCAACTTCTCAGCTATTACAAATAAAGGGACCTAATTGGTCTTTGATCCTAAGTTGGGGCTTCTTTTTGGCTTTGACAAAGTGCACCTCATCTGAATTGATTATTTTCCTATAGTACTCTAGAGAAAATAACCTCATTGGGAGGTATTTAGGTAGTTTGTATGGGGCCAGCTCATAGCCATAAGTACCAATCCCCTACTTTGGATTGTTTTGAGAGTTGCAGGATCCTCCTTATATCTGAAATGATTCTTGGAGGAGGGTTGCCTATCAGCATTGTCACAATGGGATGTACAAATAGCTATATGAAGTCTGTATATGAATATAGGGAGTCATATTTATTGGTCAATGGAGTCTAGAAAATTATTGACCTAGGGTGACCTTTTGTGTCAGGCTTCTGGAGAGTAAATGGGAACTTATCAGCTTGGTAGTATAGAAAGAGGTGATACAAAATACAGAAGTACTTGAAGACTCTCTCATTGCTCATTCTAAGGAACTAGTCATGCATCATATCAACTATAAACTTGGCATAATCATAAATAATAGCAAGAGGCTATCTTGGAGTGTATATGGACATGAAAGCCAAGATGATCTCATCTATATACCCACTGGTGGTATAACCTAGGACACTGGATATCATTGCTACAATGTCTTGGACAAATGGGGAAAATATGGTATACACATATGGAGGAGGGTCTTTGGGGTATACTTTTCTTTCACAATGTAGGTTTGGATTATTTGGGCCAATTTGCAGGGTTGAGATTGGGAATTAAGTCGAATAGGACTCCAATAGAGAGAGGAGTCAAGTTTTGCGCTGGTTGAAGTTGCAACATCTAATTTATTGATTCGGCATTAATGGTGAAAAGTATAGTCTGGTTAGGGGACATCACTTCTCTTTGAATGGGGATATAGTTTTCATGGCAGTAATGGACAATTTTGGGGAAAATGTGAACTTCAGGGAATTGGAACTTGGGTAAATTGGACTCCCAAAATCCAATTTTATCAGCATGGTTCAGGTATTGGTCTCTGCATCGATAGTAGAGTTTGAGATGGGATTCATGGATAGAGGTTTCCTTTATCTAAAAATCCTTGTATGCCAGGGGGAGATGGTCTAGGTCTAGATGAGGAGTGGAGATAGGTCTCACATCCATGGCAATTGGGGCAACCATTCTCAGTTCTTGTGGATTTGAGAATGGGGGAGGGTATTTTTAGTTCTTTAGGGAAATGGTGGTTCAGTCAAAGTAAGCTTAAGTCACTTGAGTTTCTTTAATTAATTTTTCACTCTAACTGATAAAATCAGTAATTGGTTCAAAAATTGCGAGGTTTTCCAGTGAATTATGGCTTAAATACCTGGAATTAAGGAAAACTAGCTCTAAACAAGTCAGCTGGCAAATGCGAAAGGTTGAAAAGACTTTGTGTAGACTGGAAGGTGAATTGGGAGATTTGTGGTGAATTTGGAGTGAAATTTGGATGTAGTTTAAAAACATCGACATTTGCAGGTGCATGCATGGAGCTTTTCAATTGAAAAAAGATTAAAAAGCAAACGATTTGGGGCTTTTTGGCTTTATGCGTGAAAGTCAATTTTGGTGGGTAAGGGTGAATAGTGGTCATTTCTCATATAGCGGGGTGAACATTAGCTATTTTGGCATGTAGTGGGTGGGCGGTAAGTGGTTTCCATCACATCGCTTTTGGGCACTCGGTGATATTGGGGAGAGGCAGCCCGATTCCATACATTGAAGGACATATAGCCTTGGGGGCCTAGCAGAAAACAACTCTTTTCAGGTGGGTAATGTTCGGATGTCAGGCCCATTTGAAATGGATAAGGGCTGTCAGATGTGGAGGGAAGTGATCATGCAGTGATCGAGTAGTAGAGTTTTATGTAGGGTAGTGTGGGGGCCCTATGGGTGATTAAATGCATCAGTTTTTAGTTAATGAGGTATTAAGGTGGGGTTAAGGCTCCGGGGTCATTAACAGATGGTTTAATTAGGTTTTTGACTAACTTAATAGTGGATCATTAGTTAGTGGGTTTATCGGGGTTTGGGTAGAAAATCATAGTTTATATAATTAAACTAGGGTATAGGGCTAGTTATTATTCCGAGAGTTAAATATATATGGGAAAAGGGTTTTTTTTGTGATTTAAATAAATAAAATTAGCAATTAATAAAATGATTGGAAAGGGGCACAATACCCTAAGTATATGATATTTCATGTTTTAATACTTTTCTGATAATAACATAACAACTTAGGACATAGTGTTTTCGTGGGTTTTTAGTATGAAAATGATTTATGTGGGGGAATAAATACTTTTCCTAGGTAAAAGTAATTTAACCTTAGGAAAATAATATTATTAGGGAAAATGAATGAACTGAAGGGGGAGGATGAATTTTTATAAGGGGGTTTTAGTGCTTATTTTCTATAAGTCATTGAGTTGAGGTTTCAGTCCCTCCAAAAGTCAGATAAATGCTCTGAGCCTCTTTGACTTAGGGTTTTTAAGTACTTTGAACTTTATTGTGGGAAATTAGTTAAGTGAAACATGAAATAAATGAGGGAAGTTAATTAATTCGCTCTGATATCCATCTGCATGCTTGATTGCCCATTCACATTTGGAACTTTTATGATGAGAATAATAAATATGCCTTTGTCTAATCAATCATCATACTTCTATGACCTTTCTTCTACTTACCCACTTACTCATCCTACCATTTTCACTTCTTTTTATTAGGGTGCATTTGAGCCAGCAAACACTTATCAAACATTTTTCTTTTTCTTTACAATAATAAACTAACTAGATCTAACCTTATCATGTCCAACGGCTCAAATTAAACAACTAAGCTCCTTTTATTTACTCTACATATCTAATTATCTGCCAACGTTACACTGTTTGGCTAGGTTTTTATTCTCTATCTATAGACATGAAATAGCCAAGTTTAAACATTTTTACTATCATGGATTGTGGCAAAGATTACAAACTGCACACAATCATTTATTATACACAAAAATTAAACAATAGTGGCATTTTAACTTGCGCACTTTCATGGTCCTTTTTCTTTTCTTGGGGTTCATATTTTACCTCCTTTTTTTTACCTTTTTGTTGTTTTTGTCCTTTGATTATTCTTTTAGGACATACCATCTTTACATTTTTTAATTTTTTGAATATGGAAAACGTTTGCAGAAAACAAAGGTATGTACATATTATAGGTTTAATCTCATCCATTCAAAAATTATGACTCCTGTTGGTATAGGAACCTAACAGTGGCTCCACTTGGGGATGGCATTTCTTGGTGAAATGTCAAGAATTTTGTAGACCAATGGCCTTCAGAAGTTTTGTGATGTTATCTAGAAACTTTCCCTTTTCATGTTTCTGCATTATTATCATTTATGACGGTAAAAATTTTGAAGCTTAGGGCCTTCTCTTCGAGCTTCAACTTCAAAAATCACCATCCAATCCACTCTAGACTTTTGAAAGTAAAGTATGTAAAAATGATTAGTGAAATCAGTAACTAGGCTCAATGTAGTGTTTGAGCATTCAACCATTAACTAGTGCTCCTTTTACATCTGTGCCATCCATTTCTCTAAGGAAGAAAGCATTATTACCTATGAAAGCATAAATGATATATGGGCCTTTCCATAGGAAATCAAATTTCCCATGTTTACCTTTATCCTCTCTTCTTGTATCCAATTTTAGAACTTTGTCCCCTAGGTAAAAATCTTCTGCCTTAGTCCTTTTATCAAAATTCTTCTTGATCCTTTCCTGCACAACTTGAGATCTGAGGTACACTTCTTCCCTGGCCTACTGTAAGTAAATTGTTTGGTTGATTCTTCTCTAGATGCCATTTGGTTCAACCTAGAACTCTTGGAGTAGCTTCATCACTAGTGTTCCTAAGGAATATGGGAAAACAACTTCCATTCCATAAACTAATTGGTAAGGACTAGTACCGATGGATTTTTTTATGGTTAGCCTATCTTCCCACAAGGCAATTATTTTCTTTTTGTTCCATGTTTTCTTGTTATCTTCTAACAATTTTTTGATGGTATTTACCATACTTTTGTTTGAGGACTCTTCTAGTCCATTTCCTTGAGGGTAATAAGTTGTGGAGTGGCTCAGGGTTATATGATACTTGTTACAGAAATCAATCATTCGTCTAGATTTGAAAGTTGCTACATTGTCAGTGATGATTTTGGTTGGGCACCCAAATATAGATAAGATATTGGCCTGAAGGAAGGTTATTATAACAATGTCAGTGGCTTGCCTTGATGGTATGGCTTCTATCCATTTGGAAAAATAATCTGTAGCAATGAGGATCCATTTGTGTTGGGCAGAGGAAGGTGGGTGGATTTCACCAATGAAGTCAAGACGCCAATGATGAAAAGGTGCTTCAACAGAGATTGGTTTTAGGGTCAGGGGTAAAATATTTTTCTTTCCTTCAAAAATTTGACATTTATGACATGAGGTTACAAATTTCTTTACATCAGAAAACAAAGTAGGCCACTAGAAACCGGCTCTAAGAATCTTGTGAGCAGTGGTTTTCCAGTAAAGATGTCCTCCACAGTTTCTTGCATGAAACTCTTGTAACACCTTGTCAGATTCTTCTTTCAATAAATAGTTAAGAAGGATACCATCATGATTCCTCCAAAACAAAGCATTGTCCATTATGAAAAATTTTAAATATTTCATTTTTAAAAATCTGCTTTTGGTCCTTGATAATTCAGAAGGAGCTTGTAGATTTTGTAAAACATATATGATGTAAACATACCATGATGATTCAATAAAGGCCTGGTTGATTGGTGGAGTCACCATCTCCTCTCCATTGTCCATTTCTGCAATAAAATTTATATCTAAGGCATGACAATTCGATTCAGCCATGAGCTTGGCTAAACCTTGGCCTTTGATTAACTTTGTTGGTTCGATTTCTAGGTCATATTCTAATATAGTAGCAATCCATTTTCCTCTCTTTGCATCTGTACCATACTGAGTTAGGATATCTTTGACTACTGAATTGGGGATATAGGCTATTATATGAGAATATAAAATGAAAACTCTAAAATCTTTGATAGCTTTGACCAAAGCAAAGGCTTGTTTCTCCATTATATTGTATTTTAAAGGGGCATCTCTCAGGGCTTTGCTAAAAAAGGCAATAGTTTGTTCATAACCCTCATCATTTTTCTATAGTAGGACTGTAGCAATTGTATGTTTTGAGGCAAAGGAAAATAAAATGAAGTCCTTGTCAAATTTTGGACTGATCAAAACTGGTGTTTTCTTTAAGGCTAGCTTAATATCTTCAAAGGATTTCTTAGCCTCAATGGTCCATTTTAAGGTTGAATATTTTTTCAACTTATTGCTTAATGACCTAACTAATTCTGCCAAGTTAGAAATAAGTCTCCTAAGTTAATTTTCCCTAAAAAGGCTTGTAATTCCCTAATTCTCCTAGGATGTTGTATCTGTAAGATGGCTTCAATTCTTGTAGGATCTATTTAGATACCATATTTAGAGATTTTATGGGCTAATAATTTTCCCTCTTCTAACCCAAATAAATATTTTTTGGGATTCAAAGAAATTCCATACTTTCTGCATTTGATGAAAATCTACCTTAGATGATCTAAGTGTTGTTCATTAGATCTTGAGAATAGATGTCATTAAAGTTTTTTACTAGGAAGTCACGAATTTCCTTAGAGAAACCTATGTCCACGGCTCTTTGGAAAGTGGCCCCTGCATTCTTTAATCCAAAAGGCATCTTCACGCACATGAATGTGCCCCAAGGAGTAGTAAACCCAATTTTAGCCTAGTCATTTGGGTGAACTAAAATCTAATTGTAACCAGTAAACCCATCCAATAATGAGATTCTAGTTTACCCTACTACCCTTTGTAATAGATGATCCATTTTAGGAGAGGGTAATTGTCTTTAATTGAAATTTTAAAAAGCGTTCCTGAGATCAACACAAAGTCTGATCTCACCAATTTTCTTCCTTGTTGGCACAAAATTTGAAACCCAATAAGAAAATATAGTTGGTGCTATTATCTTGGCCTCATACATCCTTCAGATTTCTTTTTCAATAGAAGGCAATAGGATGGGATTGATCCTCCTAAGCTTATGCCTGAAAGGTTTCTGGTTTTCTTTTATGGGGATAGTGTGTTGTATGATGTTGTTTGTTAGCACCTAAATTCGCCTTAGGCTGAAATAAGGCAAAATTCAGGGTAACCACATACCACGCTCAGTCTGGTGGCTAGCCCTACCAGAATAGGAGAGGGCTCTCTTCAAGTCACACTCAGTGAATAGATAAACGAAAAGGCCTGAGATGACTTACAATGAACTATTTATCTTAGGCTAGTAAGTGAATATGGATACAAGAAGTGATTTTTATGAATGACTATGTTTCTAGGATGGTATGGGACCAATGGACCTCAATGAAACAAAGAATTTAATACAAAGGCACAGATTACTTCGTGACACAAGATAGGCGGAGATTCCATCAATTTAGTTTGAAAGCAACGCGGAATGGAGAGATTGATTAGGAGGGTGAAAAGGGCATGGGAAACATGAATCCTTTTCAACATAAGAATGAACACTCAACATGAAATTTTCCCACAGGCAGAGCAATAAAATTGAATTCTACCTTACCTAACTTAGAAACTTTCACTTAGAAACATAACAAGATACATATAAAACATAAGAGAAACATTTTATACCCTCACAACCACATGAATCTCATGAAACAGAGTCGCTGCCTTTCATTAATCCTCTGTAAAATATATACAATGAAAAAACAGAGTTTCTTTCCCACAGTCTCCCAGAAATTACAAGCCAACCAACCCTTTGCAAATGGTTTGCATACAATATATAAAATGTGACATGAAGAGATATAACACCAAAGGGTTGGGGAGTTACTCGAATCATTAAAAAATGAAGGTGGAGAGCCAAACATCAACTACAGGTGCAGTGCCACAAACATGACAAATGGCTTGGGTGACCCTTTGCCTTCCTTTGCCACTTGGATAGATGCCCATCTGGAGTGAAAATACTTTAAATTCCACCTTTTGTGTCGTTAAAAAGTGAATTGTAGATGAGAGGGCCCACTTATGAAAAGTCGCGAAGCGAAATTTCGCGAAACATAGGCAATTTGGGCCTTTTTTCCTATATGCGCCGCGCCATTTTCTGTATGCGGTGCGCCACTTGGAGGCCAGTTTTGGGGCACTTGCAGGAGTCAAAAATGTGCCCAAGTGTGCTTGTTAGAAAGCCTGTCATATCTACTTTCCAACCCAAGTTGAATTTTTGAATTTGGAGCTCATTTTCCCCTCCAAATCTTCATTCTCCCAAGACTGCTTCCTATGTGTCAAAATAGGGGCAATGAGACCATTTTTTGGGTGTTTTTGACCTCCTGGAGACTCAAACCATGCCCAAATTTCTTGCCCGAGTGCCAGTAGTCATGATTTTGCATGCTAAATCCAAAAATGCAAACCATTTCTCATTTTGAGCTCCCAATCCTACGCGTCGAGAAAAACCTGTGTTTGTGCTAAAAAATTTCCATGTGACCAAAATTGTCCCAAATTTCTTGAAATTTGGGCTGGAGGTTCTCTAAGAGGCACTATTCTAGGCCACAAAAGCATCAGCCAAGATTCAAAGCCTATCTTTCTCTTTTTCCTCTTTTGTTGCTCTGCTCAATTTGGCCTTCAAGCTCCTTATCCATGCCTTTACACTCATGTTTTGTGCCCTGTAATGACAAGCCATCCTCCTCAGTATGGTTTTGTCTCTATTGGCCTTCTCTAACAGTCTCTCCAGGTGGTTATTGATCTACTCTAACCATGACTCATGGTCATTGTTGATCTCTTGCTCCAAGGTAGTGAGCTCGATCCTCCTTTTTTGGGCAGCTTGCCGATTCTCATGGATGCTTTGCAGCTCCATGATTGCCTGCTGGTCCTCAAGCTACTTGTTCCTATGCTCCAGATACTTGATTGTCCATCTGTCCCTCTCCACATTGAGTATCAAGTCTTGGATCTCCATGTCCTACTCCTGAATGGTCATCCTAAGTTGGGCATTCTCCACCTCTGCTTCATCATCATGAATGAGGATGAAATCGGTCTCCTGTACACGTGATGGCCCCTTATCATGCACGGGCTTCTTGCCCTTGTCTAGTACCTATGTCGTTGATGCTGGAAGCAAGGCCCCTTCCACCCTAGGTGGAGATAACACTCTCTTTGTTGATGCAAACAAGTGCCTACTGCCTCTCTGATATGTAACAAAAACTGGCATGGTAGTGGTCTCATGGTGCTCATGCTGATGAGAAGGAATACCCATCTCCTGCTCTGGCTCTAATAATACATGTGATGTGCTAAAGAAGTCACAGGAGATGAAGTCCTCCCAAGCAATGCCTTGCAACCCCAACTGATGATCTACCAAAATCCATATGAGATCAAAGTGGTACACACTGTTAAGTTGCTGCTGAGGGGTCTTATGTAGCATGAAGGTGTTCATCCTCTCTATGTTCCTGCATATGAAAAATGGGAGGTTCATCATCCTCACCCTGGTGAAGTGCATGAGCAACCGGATGTGATAGGCATATAGTCGAGAGAACCTCCCTTCATAGTTGAAGTATTTCATGATCAATCTCATGAGTGGAGCATACTCCTCTTTCAAGTATCTGAAGGGAAAGACTCTTGTGAGCTGACTCAAGAATCTGGCCTTGATGCAAGGCTCATAGTGTTGCCTATCCACCTTCTTCTTCTTATGCCACTATTCTCCAACATTTGGTATAGCTGTTTCCACTGATATAGCTTTGGGTGTCAATGTGAAAGTGATCTTGGCCAAGATAGACTGACCTCCATGTAGATGAAGCACAAATAGATGGGCCAACTCATGATGAACTCTAACATTTTCCACCCTTTGACAAAATTCAAAACATGCTAGGTGTTGGAACATGACATGCGAAGGGCTGCTTGTATTCAGTGAGGGTGGGCTATATCTCTGACATGATTCCACTCTTGTGGTCGGCCTCCTGGGAGCCTTCTTCTGAGATGAGTCACTTTGTGTCTCCCTCATACTCTTGATGAATGTTTTATGTCATGACTTGCAGTGTGACTGTGATTAGGCACCCTTTGATGATGTGTCGAGTGGGTGCCTTGTGTGATTATGCTGTCACCAAGGGAACAATGAAATAGGGAGTATTAGGAAGGGAGTAATGTAATGGGAATAGGGGTTATAGGGAGAAATTTGTTTAGGGATATGGGAGGAGTTTTGGGTATTTTGATAGGGTAGGGTTTGGGGTTTTAATAAGGTAGTGTTTGGGGTGTCATATTGACCAAACAATGGAGGGATAGGGGAGAGGGTTTCGTAGTAGTTTAGGGCAGGTATTTTAGGAAAAATGAAAAAGGGGGGATGGGAAAAATGGTAGGTGAGGGGAAAATGATGGGTGGAATGGAACCTTGGCACTACAACACATTTTAGCAACCCTAGCCATCATGGTTATTGGTGATTTTTTATGGTTGATTTTATGTATTTGGTTGCATTCAAACATTGGTATAAACCATCATATCATTGATAGAACTTGATGAACAAATGATGTCAAAGAGCCTACCTTTCAATTTGATAGGCTTCACAAAAATTTGGAGGTGATTTGGCCTTGTTTCGGCCCTTGGTCTGTGTGCGCCGCATGCAAAGCCCAGTGCGCCGCGCCTTGGGTATGCACCGTGCCTATGGAAGATTTGAACTGGGGGCAGGCTCTGTGTGCGCCGCACCCCTAAATATGTGTGCCGCACCCTCTAAAACTGCCTCCAACTCACTCAAACACCCATGATTGCACACTCACACCTTTTGCAACATTTCTCCAAGGCTTGGATTAGCACAATTCCTTTGGTTTTGATGAAAACTTGTATATATAGCCTTGGAAGAGATGGGTTAAATTTTTTATTCCTTGAAAACCCATTTTTCTAATGCTGTGTTTTGACACTTTTTCACTGAATTTAAAACACACTGATTTTCACTTTCCCTTTGAAATTTTAGCTAAAATGATGAAATTTTTAGCACTCTTTGCAGGGATTGCACGACAGGACATTTGGCCACGGAAACCATGACTGCATCTGAAGAAATCAACTGACGATTTTTTTGAAAATTTTGCCATAAATGACACTTTTTGACTTTTCTTCAAAACAGAGTGTTGAAGAAGAGTCGAAGTCTATCCACATGACGATGAAGCTCTCTAAATCATAACTATGTAAGGGCCTCACTCTAGCCTACATGACTTTACTAGACATGTTCAAAGACCAAATTGATGAATTCCTAGACCTAAACATTGAAAATGACTTTTGTCCTTTAAAGGACCAGACCTTGACTGTCATGGAATTTTATGATTATTGACAAAATACCTGAGCCAGCAGGAGCCAGACATGAGGGGGAATGACTAGCATGACCTTCTCCGCCAAATTATGGCATGCCCCTAGCGAAATTTAGCTAGGTGAATGGAGCGGGACATCTAAACATGAAATGCATAAAGAGTTTTGATCTCTAATGGAGGATTGACCAGACCGACTCTAACATTGGCTCCAATGGGGGATGGTAGCTCCTTGGAGGTGATAAGAACAACAAATCTCTAGAAGAGCTAGACAATGCCTTCATCCATTGGGCTATGGTGTCATCATTTCGATAAATAATACAGGACTCTGACTCATTTATGAAACTGAAATGACCAAAAAACTGACTCAAACTTGACATTGAAATGACTTGAAGGCTAACTTGACCAACTCTAACAAAAATAAAATAAAATAAAATGGTATTTACAGTGATAGTGGAAGCAGCATTGATAACTTAGAAATGGTACCGCTTGAGCAGCCGACCATTGATCGGCCCTCCTGGACAATCTTCCCCATTCATTTCCTTCAGAAGAAAGGCATTCTACCCCCGATATGCTGCAATCTTGAAAGGACCTTTCCAGAGGTTCTTGAACTTACCGTGCCTACCTTTCTCCTCATTCCTTGCATCCCACTTCAGCACCACATCATCCACCTGAAATTTATCCACCTTTTCCTTTCTGTCATAAATTTTCTTGATTTTCTCTTGCAATTTGGATGTGTTCTTGAAAACTTCTTCTCTGGTCTATTGCAAGTGGACCATTTGATTCAACCTTCTCTGCATGGGACCTTTTTCACTTCTGGCCTCCTGAAGGATTTTGACAACCAGGGCAACGAGAGAGGTAGGAAATACTGTATCAACTCCATAAACCAGCTCAAACGGTGACGTACCTATGGATTTCTTCTTACTAACCCGATCTTCCCAAAGCGCGTTTACCAACCTCTTATGCCAGCTCTTCTTATTTATTTCCAGCAGCTTCTTGATTATGTTGACCAATGATTTGTTCGAAGATTCCGCCAATCCATTGCCTTGCAGATGATAGGAAGTTGAGTGACCCAAAATGATGTGATATTTATAAAAAAACTCTACCATCCTTTTTTATTTGAAAGCTGCTGCGTTATCAAAGATTAGCTTATTCAGGCAACCAAAGCGAGACAAGATGTTATTTCCAAGGAATGAAATGATTACCGCATCTGTAGCTTGTCTGGTGGGAATTGCCTCAATCCATTTTGTGAAATCATCTGTAGCTGTGAGGATCCTTCTATGCTGTCCAGAAGCGGGATGAATTTTGCCAATGAAATCCAATCCCCATTGCTAGAAAGGGGCACTCACCTCTATGGGCTTGAGTGGTAGAGGCTGCAACTTCTACTTTCCTTCGAAAATCTGACACTTATGACAGTGCTTGACCATCTTGTATACATCAGCAAACAATGTCGGCCAATAGTACCCTGCTCTCAGAATTTTGTTTGCTATTGACTTCCAAAAAAGGTGACCACCACAGTCTCCTTTATGGCAGTCCTCCATGACTTTCTCTGCTTCCTTTCCCATCAAACAATTTAACAAGATGCCACCGAGATCTTTCCAATACAGTGCAGAATTAAGAATGCAAAACTTGCCAGCCTTCAACTTGAGTGTTCTCACTTTGTTCCTAGTCATGCCGGGTAGTGGTGACAAATTTTTAAGCACATATATGATATCTGAATGCCATGGAGAAAGAGAAAACATTTCAGATACCTGAATTGATGATTATTCCTCATTCTCATCGGACATAGAAGCAATCAGATTTATGTCCAAGGCATACAAGTTTGATTCAGCCATTAGCTTCGCCAATCCTTGTCCTTTCACCAGCTTTGTGGGCTTTATTTCCACATCATATTCCAGCAAGGCTGCAATCCACTTGTGTCTTCTTCCTTCCGGATCGATCTGTACTAAAACATATTTTATAGTAGCATTAGGAACATAGGCTAGAATGTGAGAATGTAGAATATACACTCGGAAATCTTTCAATGCTTTCACAAGTGCAAGGGCTTGCTTCTCAATGATGTTGTACTTTAAGGCTGTGTCTCTTATAGCTCTGCTGAAAAATGCAACGGGCCTTTCATGATCATCTCTCTTCTGCAATAACACCGTTGCCATAGTATGCTCCGAAGCAAATGAAAACAATATGAAATCCTGAGTGTAGTCTGGGTTGACTATAACGGGAGCTGAGGAAAGAGCCAATTTGACCAAATTGAAAGATTTCATAGCCTCCTCCATCCATTTCACTTGGTTGTCTTTCTTAAGCATGTTTTTCATCTCTCTTAGGTGCTCAACAAGATTGGGTACAAAGCGGCGTAGGAAATTCATCTTACCATTGAACGATTGTATCTCTTTTTTATTCCAGGGCAGATCGATTTACTGAATTGCTTGTACACGTGCTGGGTCAATACGAATGCCATATTTTGAGATAATGTGCCCGAGTAATTTGCCTTCTTCCATGGCGAACAAACTCTTCTTTGGATTTAGCGACAACCCATATTTTTTGCACTTTAGGAAGACCGTTTTAAGATGGTGCATGTGCTCTTCATCAGATTTGGAAAACACCGTCAAATCATCCAAATACACCACCAGAAAGACATCCTTCTCATTTGCAAAAGCCAAGTCCATTGCACGCTGAAATGTGGCACCCACATTCTTCAAACCAAAAGGCATTTTAGTGTAATGAAAGGTTCCCCATGGAGTAGTGAACGTTGTCTTGTCTCGGTCATCCTCATGGACAGAAACTTGGTTATATCCAGAATAACCATCAAGTAGTGACATACGAGATTCTCCCACTACTCGCTGAAGTATATGGTCAATTTTTGGCAGTGGATAGTTGTCCTTCAATTAAAATTTGTTGAGATTTATAAAATCAATGCATAAGCAAATCTCACCCGTCTTCTTCCTTACGGGCACCAAGTTGGAGATCCAATCTGAGAATCTGATTGGCACAATGATCACTGATTTGTACAACCTGTTGATTTCCTTTTCAATAGATGGTAGCAACTTTGGATTTAGCCTTCTCAACTTCTTTCTGAATGGTTTTTGATTGGGCTTGATGGGTATAGTGTGCTGAATTATATTAGTATCATATGTCTTTAAGTCGGAATAGTCCCAAGCAAACACATCTGCAAATGAAGACATCAAACTGATATATTTGTCCTTGATCTTTGGCGACAATTCTTTGGACAATTTTACCAATTTAGGATCTACAGCTGTTCCGATATTGACCTCTTCCACACCCTTTTTTGTTGGTTGAATGTTGGCTTGCGAGCTACATCATCTTGATCAAAGAGTTCTTCTAGAGGTATCAAGCCTTTGGGAATAACGTTATTCTTCAGCTACAACACGTCCATTTCATTAATCTGTATCTCATCTGTACCATTACCTTTACCATCGTCATTTTCTTCATCAATTGAGGTCTCTTTGAACTTTCCTTTGTTTTGTGGAAAATCATCAATCTCCTCATCATCTTGGAACACTTGCCAATATCTCTGATTGTCTGGAACGGTTGGACAATGCTTGACATGAATTTCAAATTTGTTGCTAGAGTTCATTGGGATCTTCAAACTACTTCCTGCCTTGGCAAGGGCATCAGAAATACTATTTTGTATACGAGGCACACATGTCAATTTGTATTCTGAAAATAATTTTAAAATGTCTAGGACTGCATTATGGTAAGCCCGCATCCTAGGATGCTTTGCTTGATATTCGCCTCTGACCTACTTGATAACCAATTCGGAGTCGCCATATACTAAAATCCTCTTAGCATTCAACTTTCTTAGAATCTTTAGGCCAGTAATCAGAGCTTCATACTCAGCTTCATTATTTGAACACTCAAAAGCCAACTTATAAGAGCATACCTACACATTACTAGGGACTTTGTTTGGGGCGGAGAAAGGACTGCATACCCAAATTCCAATTCCAGCGCCATCATTTCCCACTGCTCCATCGAAATCCATGGTCCACAAGCCTTCTTCCTCCTCTTGCAAGTGCTGGAAATCTGTTTGTTGTGCTATGTATGCTTGCTGTCCATTATTTTCAGCTGATTGTCCAACAGTGTTTTGTTGTTCTTGTTCTTCTTTCTTCAAAACTTCTCTGAAATTTTCTGTTATTTCCTAAATATCATATGCTTCTACTAATTGACTATCTATATCATTTAAACTATCTGAATAAAAAACGAAAGACTCTAAATCTGTATGTACATAGTTAATTGGATGATTTATTGGTTTCTCCTTGCTTGTGATCATGTACTTCATTTTTTGTTCCCGATATAATTTCCTCATTTGTCCAAACACTGGAATCGTAGCATAGGAGAAATCTAGCTATAGTGTCCCTTTCAGTTTCACTACCCAAGACCTAGAAAGAAGCATGCCAAACCTTGGAGGAATGTCTGCTACCACAACATCCATCAAAACATTCTTCACTGGGAGCTGATCCAAACTCACAACCAAGTCTTTGATGAGACCTATACATCTTACTCTTCTGGAATCAAATGAATAGAGATCATGATATTGTCGGGTGATGTCCAGACCAAGCTTATCCATGATTACCTTGGGCATGAGATTGTGAGAAGCTCCAGAATCGAACATGGCGTTATGTAACACAAACTCATGCAACCTTAAAATGATGTAAAAAGGTGGCACATCACTATCAGGAGACTCACCATTTGATGTTGGCCCAAAAATCATTTCAGGTTGATCATTTTCGACATTCACCATGTCAGACATTGGGTCCAAATTCAACATTTTAGATACTTGTCCTTTATAACTGTTGTTCTTCAATATTTCAGTCAAGGGGATGGATATCTTCAATTTAGCAATCTCATTCTCTAAATTGAAAGCGGGAATCTTTTCTACCTCTTCGACTGGGACTTCTTTCCTTTCTTTTTCTTTCAATGCAACTTGCTGATGTGATTGTTCTGCTAATGGTGATTTGCTGCTCTCTGGATCAACCGCCTCTTTTCCTTTCCTTTGTGTGGCTGCTGAATCATTCTTTGATGCTTCAACATCCTTCCTTTTCTGAATGGTTCTGACCGGCACATCTCTGTTTCTAAGTGAGTATCACTGCTGTTGGGTGGACAAAGCATTCATGTAGCCTCTTTGGTACTCCTCTAATTCTTCCTCTAAGACGGTGTCGCTTGCTAGAACGAAATCTACGTCTTTGTGTGCATCTGAACTCTCTGCATGCTCTTCCTCCTCTATGAGATAAATAGGTAAATCATCTGAAGTAAAGAGGTGATTTTCTTCACCCATTACATTTCTATCCTCATATGATTCCGTTCCATGGACAAAATTTTGCTGCAAAGGTGTCTGTACTGGCTGTTGTGCAGTCTGCTCTTGGGCTCGCTGATCTCTCTGTCTTATTCTATAATGTGGTTGTTGCTGCCCACGGAAGTTAGGATTTCTAACTTGTGGCTCCAGTTTGTCAAGTTTCACTCTTTCTAGCATCTGCTCTACCTTCCGAAGTAGCTGATCTACCGAGGAAGATTCTTCCTTTGCAATGACCTTCTTCTCTGCTTTTGCTCTAGCTCTCTTGGTTAGCAGATTTGCTTCAACGTTGACCGCTATCTTCTGCATGTCTTCCGTTGTGGCTGGTTCTCTTTCTCTCAATTGATAAGCCATGTCAACATCAAAACCATCCAGGAACTTCAACATGGCTAGTCCCACAGGTGGCCTTAGATTATCTGGAATTTCATTATAAACTGTATTGAATCTAATGAAATAGTCTTGGACCGACTCACCAGCGTTTCTTTTGATTTTCTCATATTCAGCCAGAATTTGAAGAGGATTCTTTTTCCCTTCCCAGTGGTTTAAAAATTGTCTTTGTAGGTCAGCCAAGTTAGCGATATGAGCAGCGGGAAAACCTCTAAACCATTTCCTCACTTCACCTGCAAATGTCTGTACAAAAAGTCTCATTGCCACATTCTTTGCATCAATCTCGTGAAGTTCATAGAAGTCTACCATTCTGTCGACATGTTGCTGAGCAGTAATGCCATTAGGAGTGCCATCAAAAAATGGGATTTTTCTTTGGTAATCTGCGGGCATATCATCTAAAACTTGAGGCAAAACAAGAGGTACAAAACGGGCAACCATCATTCTTGGCGGATTTGTCCTCGGAGGTGTTGGAAGAGTGTGCACAGTTTGTAAGGGGCTAGCAATTAGAGTTTGAAGCTGAGATACTATGTAGTTATCAATCAACCGGTTAGCCCTTTCCGTCTCCAACTCTACAAGAAACTATGGATTGTGGACAATAGAGTCAACCGCTCTTTCAGAGTTGGTTTTGAACAATGATAATTCAAACTTCTCATCAAACTCTAGCTCTTCAATATACTCAAAAATGTCCGGGCATGAATGGGATTTGAGCATGGGAAATATAGAGCTTTCTTGATGACGAATTCTTGAAATCAAATTGGGATTTTCATAGATGTGCGGAGGGTCGGGATCTGGATTAGCTCTGTTGTATCTTCTAGAAGCCAACGTGCTATTGAGAAAAATTGAAGGACACAACCAACCTTACTCAACCTATCAAATCCTAAACATATCATCCGGAAGCTTAGAATTATTAAGAAACAAGGGGATTGATTTCGTTCCCCAGTGGAGTCACCACTATGTTAGCACCTAAATCTGCCTTAGGCTGAAAGAAGGCAAAATTCAGGGTAACCACAAACCACGTTGAGTCTGGTAGCTAGCCCTACCAGAATAGGAGAGGGCTCTCTTCAAGTCACACTCAGTGAATAGATAAACAAAAAGGCCTGAGATGACTTACAATGAACTATTTATCTTAGGCTAGTAAGTGAATATGGATAAAATAAGTGATTTTTATGAATGACTGTGTTTCTAGGATGGTATGGGACTAATGGACCTCAATGAAATAGAGAATTTAATACAAAGACACAGATTACTTCATGAGGCAAGATAGGCGGAGAGTCTAGAAATTTATTTTGAAAGCAATGCGGAATGGAGAGATTGCTTAGGAGGGTGAAAAGGGCATGGGCAACATAAATCCTTTTCAACAGAAGAATGAACACTGAACATGAAATTTTCCCACAGGCAGAGCAATAAAATTGAATTCTACCTTACCTAACTTAGAAAATTTCACTGGAAATGAATATGAAATGAACTATGAAACATAACAAGATACATATGAAACATAAGAGACACATTTTCTACACTCACAACTACATGAATCTCATGAAATAGAGCCGCTGCCTTTCATTAATCCTCTGTAAAAATTATACAATGAAGAAACAGAGTTTCTTTCCCACAGTCTCCAGAAGTTACAAGCCAAACAACCCTTTGCAAATGGTTTTCATACAATATATAGAATGTGCCATGAAGAGATAAAATTCACAAGGGTTGGGGAATTACTCAAATCATTACAAAATGAAGGTGGAGAGCCAAACATCAGCTACAGGTGCAACGCCACAAACATGACAAATGGCTTGGGTGACCCCTTGCCTTCCTTTGCCACTTGGATATATGCCCATCTGGAGTGAAAATACTTTAAATGCCACCTTTGGTGCCAAAAAAGTGAATTGTAGATGAGAGGGCCCACTTATGAAAAGTTACGAAGTGAAATTTCGCGAAACAGAGGCAATTTGGGCCTTTTTTCCTATATGCGTCGCGCCATTTTCTGTATGCACTGCGCCACTTTGAGGCCAGTTTTGAGGCACTTTCAGGAGTCCAAAATGTTCCCAAGTGTGCTTGTTGGAAAGCCTGTCCTGTCCACTTTCCAACCCAAGTGGAATTTTTTAATTTGGAGCTCATTTACCCCTCCAAATCTTCATTCTCCCAAGACTGCTTCCTGTGTGTCAAAATAGGGGCAGTGAGGACATTTTTTGGGTGTTTTTGACCTCCTGGAGACTCAAATCATGCCCAAATTTCTTGCCTGAGTGCTAGTAGTCATGATTTTGCATGCTAAATCCAAAAATGCAAACCATTTCTCATTTGGAGCTCCGAATCCTACACGTTGCTCTGGTGGCACGGCGCATATAGAGAAAAAACCTGTGTTTGTGCCAAAAAATTTCCATGTGACCAAAATTGTCCCAAATTTCTTGAAATTTGGGCTGGAGTTTTTCTAAGAGGCACTATGTTGGGCCACAGAAGTTTCAGCCAAGATTCAAATCCGATCCTGCTCTTTTGCCTCTTTTGTTGCTCTACTCAATTTGGCCTTCAAGCTCCTTATCTGTGCCTTTGCACTCATGTTCCGTGCCCTGTAATGACAAGCCATCCTCCTCAGTATGGTTTTGTCTCTGTTGACCTTCTCTAGCAGTCTTTCCAGGTGGTTATTGATCCGCTCTAGCCATGACTCACAGTCATTGTTGATCTCTTGCTCCAAGGTAGTGAGCTTGATCCTCCTTTGTTGGGCAGCTTGTCAATTCTCACAGATGCTTTGCAGCTCCATGATTGCCTGTTGGTCCTCAAGCTGCTTGTTCCTCTACTCTAGATACTTGACAATCCATCTGGCCCTCTCCACATTGAGTATCAAGTCTTGGATCTCCGTGTCCTGCTCCTGAATGGTCATCCTAAGTTGGGCATTCTCTACCTCTGCTTCATCATCCTAAATGAGGATGACATCGGTCTCCTGTACACCTGATGGCCCCTCTTCATGCACGGGCTTCTTGCCCTTGTCCAGTACCTATGTTGTTGATGTCGAAAGCAAGGCCCCTTCCACCCTGGGTGGAGATAACACTCGCTTTGCTGCTGCAAACAAGTGCCTACTGCCTCTCTGATATGTAACAAAAACTGGCATGGTAGTGGTCTCATGGTGCTCATGCTGATGCGAAGGACCACCCATCTCCTGCTCTAGCTCTGATAATACCTGATGTGCTGAAGAAGTCACGGGAGATGAAGTCCTCCCAAGAAATGCCCTGCAATCCCAACTGGTGATCTACCAAAATCCGGATGAGAGCAAAGTGGTACACACTGTTAAGCTACTGTTGAGGGGTCTTATGCAACATGAAGGTGTTCATCCTCTCTATGTTCCTGCATATGAAAAATAGGAGGTTCATCATCCTCACCCTGGTGAAGTGCATGAGAAACCAGATGTGATAGGCATATAGTCGAGAGAACCTCCCCTCACAGCTGAAGTATTTCATGATCAATCTCATGAGTGGAGCATACTCCTCTTTCAAGTATCTGAAGGGAAAGACTCTTGTGAGATGACTCAAGAATCTGGCCTTGATGTAAGGCTCATAGTGTTTCCTATCCACCTTCTTCTTCTTATGCCACTATTCTCCAACATTTGGTATACCTGTTGCCACTGATATAGCTTCGGGTGTCAATGTGAAAGTGACCTCGGCCAAGATAGACTAACCTCCCTGTAGATGAAGCACAAATAGATGGGCCAACTCATGATGAACTCTAACATTTTCCACCCTTTGGCAAAATTAAAAACATGCTAGGTGCCGGAAACATGACATGGCAAGAGTGCATGCTTGTAATTTAGTGAGGGTAGTGGGCTCATCCCTGACATGTTTGGCACTCTTGTGGTGTCCCCTGGGAGCCTGCTCTTCTAAGGATGAGTCACTTTGTGTCTCCATCTCATACTCTGATGAATGTTGTGATGTCATGACTACAATGTGGAGTGTGATTAGGCTGCCCTTTGATGATGGTGTGAGGCTGGGTGCCTTTGTGATATATGTCACCAAGGGGAACAATGAAACAGGGAGTATTAGGAAGGGAGTAATGTAATGGGAATAGGGGTTATAGGGAGAAATTTGTTTAGGGATATGGGAGGAGTTTTGGGTATTTTGATAGGGTAGGGTTTGGGGTTTTAACAAGGTAGGGTTTGGGGTGTCATATTGACCAAACAATGGAGGGATAGGGTAGGGTATGGGGTTTGGTAGTAGTTTAGGGCAGGGATTTTAGGAAAAATGAGAAAGGGGGGATGGGAAAAATGGTAGGTGAGGGGAAAATAATGGGTGGAATGGAACCTTGGCACTACAACACACTTTAGCAACCCTAGCCATCATGGTTCTTGGTAATTTTTTATGGTTGATTTGATGCATTTGGTTGAATTCAAACATCGATATAAACCATCATATCATTGATAAAACTTGATGAAAAAATGATGTCAAAGAGCCTACCTTTCAATTTGATAGGCTTCACAAAAATTTGGAGGTGATTTGTCCTTGTTTCAGCCCTTGGTCTGTGTTCGCCACACGCAAAGCCCAGTGCGCTGCACCCTGGGTATGTGTCGCACATTTGGAAGATTTGAACTGCAGGCAAGCTCTGTGTGCGATGCGCCCTCTGTGTGCGCCACGCCCCTGAGTATGTGCGTCGTGCCCTCTAAAACTGCCTCCAACTCACTCAAACACTCACGATTGCACACTCACACCTTTTGCAATGTTTCTCCAAGGCTTGGATTAGCACAATGCCTTTGGTTTTGATGAAAACTTGTATATATAGCCTTGGAAGAGATGGGTTAAATTTTTTCTTCCTTGAAAACCCATTTTTCTAATGTTGTGTTTTGACACTTTTTCACTGACTTTAAAACACAATGATTTTCACTTTCCCTTTGAAATTTTAGCTCAAATGATGAAATTTTCGGCACTCTTTGTAGGGATTGCACGACAGGACATTTGGCCATGGAAACCATGACTGCATCTGAAGAAATCAACTGACGACTTTTTTGAAAAATTTTCCATAAATGACACTGTTTGACTTTTCTTCAAAACAGAGTTTTGAAGAAGAGTCGAAGTCTATCCACATGACGATGAAGCTCTCTAAATCATAATTGTGTAGGGGCCTCACTCTAGCCTGCATGGCTTTACTGGACATGTTCAAAGACCAAATTGATGAATTCCTAGACCTAAACATCAAAAATGACTTTTGTCCTTTAAAGGACTAGACCTTGACTGTCATGGACTTTGATGATTATTGACAAAATACATAAGCCAGCAGGAGATAGACATGAGGGGGAATGACTAGCATGGCCTTCTCTGCCAGATTATGGCATGCCCCTAGCGAAATGCAGTTGGGTGGATGGAGTAGGACACCTAAACATGAAATGCATAAAGAGTTTTGATCCCTGACAGAGGACTGACCAGACCAACTCTAACATTGGTGTCATAGGACTTGAGGTCCTCATAACTTCAAGCAAAGACATCTCGAAATTCCTTCAATGTATTTCACTTTTTCGGTAGGAGGTAAGGAATTTGAAAGTTTTATCAATTTTGGACTTTCCTTAGTGCCTATATTACACTCTCTATATCATATTTTAAGGGTTCCATCTTTGGTTTTCTAGGGACTTGAATCAAACAAGTCCTCCAAAGGGGTTAATCCTTTGGGAAAAAAAGTTGTCTTTGAGATTAATTATTTCAGAGTCTTCATTAATTATCTCATAAATTTCCACTTTCTTTAGGTTTTGTACATCTAATTTT
Organism: Pinus taeda; assembly: GCA_000404065.3. NCBI lineage: Eukaryota > Viridiplantae > Streptophyta > Pinopsida > Pinales > Pinaceae > Pinus > Pinus taeda. The sequence continues at coordinate 24,359 of APFE030156292.1, forward strand.
GTAAATTTAATGGGATGAAATCTATCTATATTTTCATCTTCTATTTCATTAATTTCAATTTCATCTTTAAAATCATGATCTAATTTTATGTCAGTATCTATATTACTATTTACAAGTTCTTCCTCTAAGGTTAAAAAATTGTTTATCTGTTGGTCATTCGCAAATACTTGTCAATTTTTCAAGTTATCTGGGATAGCAGGTCTGTGCCTAACCTCAACAGTGTACTGATGGTTAGGTTGAAATGGTAACTTACAAGTGCTGGCAAACATTGCTAAAATATGAGCCTGCATATTATGCTTCCTAGGAATTACAACAACCTTTGTTTCTAAGAAACTATTTAGTATTTCTATAATGGTTCCTCTACAACAACTTAATCTAGGGTCTTTGTTCATATATACAACTTTAATCTGATTTATCACTAATTCGGAGTCTCCCATAACAAAAAATATTATAGCTCCTACACTTTCTAACTAATTTAAGACCTAAAAGAAGTGCTTCATACTCAGCCATGTTGTTAGTGCATTTGAAATTCAGTTTGTAAGCATGGCCCTCTGAGTGATCATTCTCCAGATTATATATCCACACTCCTGCTCCTACCTCTAACTTATTCACCGATCCATCAAATTCAAGGTGCCATAATATCTCATGTCATAATTTTCACTGTCAAGGGGAAGAAAATTTTCCTTGTTTGAGGTATTTCGATCATCTTGTTTTTTGGTAATCTCTTGAGTTTGGACAATTCCTTTTTTAGCTATAAATGTAATTTCTTTTGGATTTGAAATAATATTGTATGAAGTGGTTTGTTGTGTTTGTTCATTGTTATACAAAATAAAAGAATCAATGTCATAATGCATGGAGTAGATAGGAAAGTTTTGAGGTCTATCCCAGTTTCTCACCACATATTTCATTAGGGTCTCTCTGTACAACTTTTTAGGTTGTCCAAAGACTGAGATTGTGGCATATGACATGTCAAGTTGCAAAGATCGTTCGAGTTTAGCTCTCCATGATCTAGACAATAGAATGCCATATTTAGGTGGGATGTGAGCGACTACTATATCCATGAGAATGGTCTTAGTAGGATATTGTACTAAGGAAACACATAGGTCTTTGATTAACCCTAGACACTTTACCTGACTTGATTCAAATGAAAATAAGACCTTGTAAGGTGTAGTAATGTCCAAGTTTAATTTTTCCATAACTGATTTAGGCATTAAATTGTGTGAAGCTCCTAAATCTAACATTGCATTATGTAAGATTTTATCATGAATGCTAAGGCTAATATAAAAGGGTGGTATTCCTCCTAGAGGTTTTCCATTAACATCAGGACAAAATATAAGCTTAGGTTGATCATCAAACAAGTTGACAAAGTCTTCATTCTCAACAAAGTTTAAGGCTTTGTTTATTTGAGACTTATAGGTTTCACTTTTAGTCAGCTCTATTAATAGAACTAAAATTTTTAGTTTAGCTACCTCTTCTCCCAAATTGAAAGGCAAAGGGGCTTTTTCTATTTGAGTTCTTGGAATTTTCATAGCAGGAATTGGAGTAGATTTCTCTTCTTTTTTTTGCATTTGAGGTCTTTCTGTGGATTTTCTAATATGGTGTCTGGAGATTTCTCCACTGTCTACTTGGAGGGGGTTAAAGTGGAAGGTTGATCATTAGGGGGTTGGTCATGGGTTATATTTACAATGGTGGGACTAGGAGGGTTATGATTTGGTCTAGGGAGGATTTGGAGAGTTTTAGTAACTGCAGTTGTTTTTATTTTCTTGGGATGATTTGGCACTGTTTTCTTGGTTTGGTGAGGAGTATCAATATTATTTTTACTCCTTAAACTGTATTGTTTGTGTACTTCAAAAATGGCAGATTCATACCCTTTTCTTATAATCAAATGATTCTTCAGATTGGGTCTGCAATTGCTGTAGCATATGCAGTTCCTACTCATCTTAGGTCAAGAAGACAGTTTCCTCATCATCCAATCCAATCAAGTTAATGTGTGTATCCTTTTCGGGGTCATCCGGATGGGATGTTGCAACATAGTTTTCTTGAAAGGGAGGCCTAATATTCTGATCAAGTCCATTTTTCCCAGTATTTTGATTTTGATTCTTTCTAAAGTATGGATTTCTTACAGGAGGTGCCTATTGATTATCCCATTGAGGCCTCCTCTCAATGTTCTCGATCATATCCATCAATTTTTCCATGCCCTTGGTTAGAACATCTATATAAGGTCAGAGGGTGAGGAATCATCTTTAGCAGGTCCTCTCCTTTCATTCCTAACCCTAGCTCTTTTTGCTAGCATGTTTGCTTCTACACTTTGTATGTCTTCTAAAGTTGGAGGATTTCTTTCTCTGAGTTGGAAGGTCATATCAGTATCAAACCCATTAGGAAACTTTATCAATGCTAAGTCAAGTGGGGGTCTAACATTGACTGGTATTGCATTGTATATATTGTTAAATCTGGTACAGTAATCCTGGATTGTTTCATTTGGTCCTCTTTTGATGTTTTCGTACTCTGAAAGGATCTGCAGAGGGTTCTTTTTCTTTTCCCTTCTATTTAAAAAATGCTAATAGATTATTTATAAACTATCTATGCTATTAGCAGGAAAAGCTCTAAACCATTTCCAAACATCACCAGCTAGAGTGTGAGAAAGAAGTCTCATCTAAGCATCTCCAATATCAATTTCATGTAATTCAAAGTAGTCTATCATTTTGTTTACATGATGTTGTGTTGTATAAGGTCCTATGCCATCAAATTGGAAAATTTTGTTTTGGTAATCTTGTGGCATGGCACCAAGTGGGCCAGGTAACACCAGAGGAGCATATCTATTTTCCATGGCTCTAAGTTGGGTAGGACTAAGAAGTGGGGTTGCGTTACCAGGAGATGATACAGTAGTTGATGGAGAACTGGGAGTAATGTGTGATTGATGGGTAATGATTGACTGGTAGGGAAGTGAAGGTATAAATGGAGGTGAGGAATGAACTTTAGAGGTGGAAGGGAATAATGGTGAACTAAGGCTAGTTGACCCTGGTTTAGAAAGCTTAGGGGTCTTAGCAATAGTAAGGGATGACTAAATGGAATTTAGAATATACTCATCAATTGATTGGTTTTCCTTTTGGACTTCGAGTTCTGCATTAAACTCTGGATCTAGAACTATGTCATCAAGTGCACTTTCAGACCCTGTTTCGAATAGGGAAAGGTCAAATGACTCATCAAAGGGGAGGTCTTCTAAAAAAAACCACTCATCAAGGCATAAAACTACTTTGATTGAAGGTGTTGAACTTACTGAACTTTCTTGTCTTTTGGATCTCCATGAAATCAGGTTGGGATTATCCACTACTAGGGCAGGATTTGGGCCTGGATTGGCCCTAGTATAGCGAGTTCTCCTTGAAGCCAGAGTTTCAAGCTTTTCTAATTACTTTATTTTTGTGAAAATTTGTAAATAAATTCTAATAATCCCTTCAACAGGCTCAAAATAAATATTTGAATTTTTCTCAAAGGTTTATTAAGATTGAGGATTTGAGTCCCCAGTATGGTCGCCGCTATGTTATCACTCAGAAGTTTTCCCTAGAAGTTATCAAAAGAAGGAATCATCTGAGGTAACCATAAACCAATATTTTAGGCTTAGGTTCTAACCAACCTAAGTCTAGAGAGGGCTATCTCTTTATAATTTAGCTTTGTTTATATGGGATTTTAGGCCAGTTCTTAGTGTTCATGGGGTTTTGTTTTGTATTGAAGGTTGGGTGGTAGAATTCTTAGAGCAGATGGATAGAAATAGGTCTTCAAGGCATTGGGCTATGGAGTCAATAAATGGATAGCATAACTGGACTAGATCATTAAAGAGAATGTTCACAGGGCAGGCTAGTAAAGAAAAAGGAAAATCTTCAGGTTTGATGGATGAAATGATTCTAACCAGGGTAAAAGGGCACTTAAGAATCCTTGGATTTGGATTAGAATGAAGAACAGAGGGTGATCATGAACAAAGGGCAATTAATAATCCTTTGCTATAGACCAGGGGAGAAACTACGAAAGCTAAGGAGCAGTTAAGAATTCCCTAGCTAAAATAGTTTAGGAGAAAACATTTAGAATGTAAATAATCAAGACAAAGCGCATTTAAGCAATTTCTGAAATATCATTCCTTGTTATACATTTAGATTTAGATAAACAAATAATATTATGAAGAAACATAAGAAAAAACAACAATAAACATGAGAGAATACTTATTTGTATTTCGCTTTACACAAGAATCATGTAAAATATCTGATCTTTATTCCTTGATCTAGCAAGCCAATCCAGTCATTGATACAATAGAAGTTTGATTTTAGAGAAAAAGTCTATAGAAATATCTTGGAATCCACCTACATCTAAATGTGAAGTATTTATACAAAAATTAATTACAAAATATCTCATAACAGTTTGAGATTTAATCTAGGGAATAAAAAATCTTCATGCATGAAGATAGAGACAGATGTGAAACTGCTTCTTGTTGTCCTTTTTATTGTGGTGTTGTTGGTTGTTTTTGTTGAGTTTTGAGCCCTTTAAGCTGGCTGACAGTTCTGGTATTTCCAGGCTGGAATATTCTTTACTTTGATCTTTCACTGATACTCTTTGACTCTATTACTCTTTGACCCTACTTATATATCTTTCACCTTTCACTTGGCTGCCTTCAGATGTACCGTGGTAACTTTCTAATGTAAAACTTTTTCATAGTAAATCTATCATTTTTTTCCCACCATTCTACGTCAGGCAATTTAATTTTCAAAACTCTCTTGTAAATTTCACTTTTCCAGCAAGAAAAGCTTTAATGTCTGAAGAGTTTGCTTGTTCCTTGGCCAACTTGTTGAGTCTATCACTATAGTCCAATTGGGTCATGATTTTATCATTGATGACCATAGGATGGAAAGGCCTTTTTCCCTCAAAATTTGAAATTTGGCCATGAATCTATCAATGGTTACCTACATGTTATGACATATTTCTTCTAAGTTGAGCATGAGGTTTCTTTTGGAAGAACCTTTTTAATCTCTAGGATGGGTTTAGTCCTATCCTCTACACCAAGCTCATGGAGGTCATATATGTTTTTACTATTTAAGAGGTGGATGAGTCGATTTTCATCCTCAGGTTGGTCTCCTAATTCTTCCCTTACTTTCTGGATAGCCTCAGTGGCTACCTTCACCAATTCAGTTTTCTCAAATATAACTTGAATTGATGGCCAAATATCATTAACAAAGTCAATGATATTGGCACAGAGCATCTCTTTAGTTTGTCCTACTGGCTTCTGCAGTGTCAAATATTTATCTAGGACTTTGATTTTCTCACCCATCCTTAGGGCCTTCTATGTCTCTTCTCTTTGCTAAATTTGGGCAAGTTTACAGTCAGTTTCTAAATTTTCCACTTTCTCCTTTAAGCTTTTGAGCTCTATAGCTTGGATTGAAATCTCCTCCATAGCTTTTACTAGTTCTATTGTTTTTTAGTTGAAGTACCTGCTACTATAGTGGACTCAGTTGAAATTGGAAGTATTGTGGCAGGTGGAGCTGGAGGTGCTAATGATGTTGCTAATGTGGAAGGAACTGTTGTTGTCACTGTGGGGATGGTAGTTGTAGAAGTTGTGGCTAGGTCACTTTGCTTGGACTGAATCAGAGTGTCCAACTCCTTCTCTGTTTCTTTGAGTTGATCATTTAGATTTAGGACTAGTTCCATAAGCTCTTCATGTCCCTTTGGAGCTTCTAAGACTTCCATTGTTTGAGGGTGGTGCAGCTGGGTGATTTTGAGCTACTTCTTCAGTGCAGCAATGTCATCATTCTTCTTTTTAATTAGCTGCTCTTTTGCTTTCACATCCTTGGGATCATGCCCCAATCCTATCACTAATTCCTCGAAGGACTTGATTCTTGTATCTTTTGGTCTGTGAAGAGGCCTTCTCCAACTAAAACTGAGCTGACATATTGTTTAAAGAGTTCTACAATTGGTGGGCTACTATGGATTTCCCTGTCAATGTAGAATAAATCATCTCACCAGTTTTCTTATGTAGCTCAATCTGGTCAATGGGATGAATATCCCTTGCCAGTACTTTAAAATCCACTCTTTAAAATCTATTGTTGTCCTTGGTTGTTGAGTGGTTAGCTTGATGAAGGTCATTTGCATTTTCCCCTCTTTAACATCATAGATTGACATAAGCCTTATCTAATTGGTATGGTCATCTTCAAATACTATGCATAAGTTTGGGCTTTCAGCCTCTCATTCCTAGCTTTTATTTCTTTGTATCTCTCTTTGATGTCTTTGTCCTTATTTGTTGGCATTCTAAAAGAGGATACCTCAACACTTTGTTGTCTTTCCAACATCTAAGTGTGTGATGTGGAAGGTTCTAAGATGCCTCCGGATGGAGTGGCATGCTTGCCCCCATCTCTTTCTGTGCTGGTAACCTCAACTGTCTCCTATGTATATTCCTGTTCAGAAATAGGATTCACTCTTTGTCTCTTAGCCTGGCTTGTCTCTGCATAGGCTTGAGATGTTGTTTTTTCTAAAGGAGTGGCCCCTTCCCTATTTCTCTTGAGGCTTCTCTCATCATTTAGAGGAATCTGTAAGGCTGGGGGGATACTCATGGTGGCCTCTCGTCTATTTTTTTCTTTGATTTCTCTAGTATGTCTAATTGGTCTGGTGCTTTTGATTCTTCTTGGACTTGTGATTCTCATAGCACCTATAAGAAAGAACCCTCATCAAGTTGTTTCTATAGATCAATTAAAGTGTTTTCCACAACAAATTCATGCTATCCCTATCTTCTAAAGTGTTTTCCACCCATTCCAATTGGTTGGCATACTTTTCTATTTCAGGGATACGGTGATGAATGTAGGGAGACATCTTGTTTTTATGTTTTCTGTTGCAGATGAAATCCAAGGGATCATACCTCAATATGAAGCTATGTTTTAGATTTAACCTTTGAAGGATTTGGTTTGCCTCCTTTCCAGCTTCTAGGGTATTACAAATAAAGGGACCTAATTGGTCTTTGATCCTAAGCGAGGCCTTCTTTTTGGCTTTGACAAAGTGCACCTCATCTGAATTGATTATCTTCCTATAGTATTCCAAAGCAAATAACATCATTGGGAGGTATTTAGGTAGTTTGTATGGGGCCAGCTCACAGCCATAAATTCTAATCTCAGTGTGGTTTTGGTACAAGTACCAATCCCCCACTTTGGATTTTTGAGAGTTATAGGGTCCTACTTATATCTGAACTGATTCTTGGAGGAGAGCTGCCTATCAGCATTGTCACAATGGGATGTACAAATAGGTCTATGAAGTCTGTATATGAATATGGGGAGTCATATTTATGGATCAATGGAGTCCATAAAATTACTGACCTAGGGTGACCTTTTGTGTCAAGCTTCTAGAGAGTAAATGGGAACTTATCAGCTTGGTAGTATAGAAAGAGGTGATACAAAATAGAGGAGTACTTGAAGACTTTATCATTTCTCATTCTAAGGAATTGGTCATGCATCGTATCATCTATAAACTTGGCATAATCATAAATAACAGTACGAGGCTATTTTGGAGTGTATATGGACATGAAATCCAAGATGATCTCATCTATATACTCACTAGTGGTATAACCTAGGACACTAGATATCATTGCTACAATGTCTTGGCCAAATGGGGAAAATATGGTATACACATATGGAGGAGGTTATTTGGTGGTATAATTTTCTTCCACAATGTAGGTTTGGATTATTGGGGCCAATCTTGCAGGGCTGAGCTTGGGAAATAAGTCCAATAGGTCTCCAGTAGAGAGAGGAGTCAAGTTTTACCCTGGTTGAAGTTGCAACATCTCATTTATTGATTCAACAGTGCTGGTGAAAAGTATAGTCTGGTTAGGGGACATCACTACTCTTTGACTGGGGATATAGTTTGCATGGAAGTAATGGACAATTTCAGGGAAAATGTGAACTTTATGGAATTGGTACATGGGCTAATTGGACTCCCAAAAACCAATTTTATCAGCATGGTTCAGCTATTGGTCTCTATATCAGCAGTAGAGTTTGAGAGGGGATTCATGGACAAAGGTGTCCTTTATATGGAAATCCTTATCTGACAGGGGGAGATGGTCTAGGTCTAGATGAGGAGTGGAAATAGGTCTCACATCCATGGAAATTGGGATAGCCATTCTCAGTTCTTGTGGATTTGAGAATGGGGGAGGTGATTTTTAGTTTTTTAGGGAAATGGTGGTTCAGTCAAAGTAAGCTTAATTCACTTGAGTTTATTTAATTAATTTTTCGCTTTAAATAACAAGCTCAGCAACTGGTTATGAAATTGAGAGGTTTTCCAGTGAATTATGGCTTAAATACCTAGAATTAAGGAAAACTAGCTCTAAATAGGTCGGTTGGCAACTGCGAATGGTCGAAAAGACTTTGTGTAGGTTGGAAGGTGAACTGGGTGCTCTGTGGTGTCTTTGGGGTGCAATTTGGATGTAGGTTGACAACTTCGACATTTGCAGGTGCATGCATGGATCTTTTCAGTTGAAAAAACAATAAAAACAAATGATTTGGGGATTTTTGGATTTATGCATGAAAGTCAATTTTGGAGGGTATGGGTGAACAGTGGTCATTTGTCATATAGCAGGGTGAACAGTAGCTATTTTGGTATGTAGCGGGCGGGCAGTAAATGGTATCCATCACATTGCTTTTAGGTGCTCGGTGGTATTAGGGAGAACCCGCCTGATTCCATACATCGAGTGACATGTAGCCTTGGGGGCCCAACAGAAAATAGCTCTTTTCGGGTGGGTAATGTTCGGATGTTAGGCCTGTCCGAAATGGATAAGGGTTGTCAGATGTGGAGGGAAACAATCTTGCGGTGATCGGGCAGTAGAGTTGCACGGAGGGTAGTGGGGGGCCCGACAGGTGATTAAATGCAACAGTTTTTAGTTAATGAGGGATTAAGGCGGGGTTAAGGCGTTAGGGTCATTAGCAGAGGGTTTAATTAGGTTTTTGACTCACTTAATCGCGGATCGATTAGTTAGTGGGTTTGTCGGGGTTTGGATAGAAAATCATAGTTTATATAATTAAACTAGGGTATACGGCTAGTTACTATTGTGGGAGTTAAATATATACAAGAAAAGGTTTTTTTTGGGGATTTAAATAAATAAAATTGGTAATTAATAAAATGAGCAGAAAGGGGCACAATACCCTAAGTATATGACATTTCATGTTTTAATGATTTTCTAATAATAACATAAAAACTTAGGACATAGTGTTTTCGTGCGTTTTTATTATGAAAATGATTTATGTGGGGGGGTAAATACTTTTCCTAGGTAAAAGTAATTTAACCTTAAGAAAAGAGTATTATTAGGGAAAATGAATGAATTGAAGGCGGGATGAATTTTTATAAGGGGGTTTTAGTACTTATTGTCTATAAGTCATTGAGCTGAAGGTCTGGTCCCTCCAAAAGTTAGAGAAATGCTTTGAGCCTCTGTGACTTAGGGTTTTTAAGTACTTTGAACTTTATTGTGGAAAATTAGTTAAGTAAAAGGTGAAATAAATGAGGGAAGTTAATTAATTGACTTTGATATCCATCTGCATGCTTGATTTCCCATTCATATTTGGAACTTTTATGATGAGAATAATAAATATTCCTTTGTCTAATCAATCATCATACTTCTACGACCTTTCTTCTACTTACCCACCTACTCATCCTACCATTTTCACTTCTCTTTATTAGGGTGCATTTGAGCCAGCAAAACCTTATCAAAAATTTTTCTTTTTCTTTACAATAGTAGACTAACTAAACCTAACCTTATTACATCCAAGGGCTCAGATTAAACAGTTGAGCTCGTTTTATTTACTCTACCTATCTAATTATCTGCCAAGGTTACACTATTTGGTCATATTTTTATTCTCTATCTATAGACATGAAATTGAAACATGAAATCACCAAGTTTAAACAATTTGACTATCATGGATTGTGGCAAAGATTACAAACTGTACACAATCATTTCTTATACACAAAATTTAAATAGTAGTGGAATTTTGACTTGCACACTTTCATGGTCCTTTTTCTTTTCTTGGGGTTCATATTTTTCATCATTTTTTTGACCCTTTTGTTCTTTTTGTCCTTTGATTATTCTTTTAGGACATAACTCTTTACATTTTTTAATTTTTTGAATATGGAAAACATTTGCAGAAAGAAAAGGTATGTACATATTAAAGGTTTAATCTCATCCATTCAAAAATTATGACTCATATTGGTATACAAACCTAATAGATCTAACCAGGTGAAGATGCATCCAAGTGAAACAAGTGCAGGAATCAATCAAACTGAAGGAAAACAAAGCATGTGAATAAACTCGCCACAAAGGCAACCATTAGTGAAAAAATAGGGTAATGCATGCGACACTTGGGAAAGGAAATGAAAAACTTGAAACAACACTTATACAAGCTAAAACAATTTAAAAACCCAACATTCATTTAACAAAAAAAGTGAAACAACACTCTCACAAGCTAAAGAAGCAAAAGCGACTAAAAAAACAACAAAAGACTAGAAAAGCATAACTTACCTGGAAAAGGGACGAAAATTGCACTGAAGGTTCCTTGATCTCCTCACGAATGACAGAGATCTAATATCGAATGTGAAAATGAGCTCTAGCAGCGTTGGTTAAATATTTTTGGTCTATTTAGGGTTTATGACACAAAGACCAAAAATCAAGGAAAAAGTGACACTTTGTGACAGTTTCCAAAATAACACAAGTGCCTCCGCCGAGCCCCTAAAAATAGATCCCTATTTTTTACGGATGATTTTTCACTTTTTATTTTTTCTTTTTCTGGAAAATCTACCATGCATTTCCTAAAGAGATTGCGCAGTTCTGAGAGGAATCGGGCAAGTCCCTAGTTCATGCACTTAGTGTTGGGCATAGAATCCCCTCAAGCCATGTTTTAGGGATCAAAGCTCAAGTTTTGACCAAATTTTGTTGTAAAGCTCCGCGAATTGCGGGTGTGGGGCATGAAAGTATAATAAAGTCACAGGGTTGTCGCCCTATTTTTGTAATGTAATGTTGGCTGGATAGACCTACCCATGGTCTGCAGACCATGGGATTGTATAAATAGAGCAAGGCTCTAAGTGTAAAAGATAGATAAGGATAGAAAAGAGTAACAATTCTAAGTGATTGAGTCACAAGTGCAAAGTGTGTCTTTGGGCCGTAGAGTAGGAGAAGGCTCTGCAGCTGAGTGCGCAAAGCCTTAGTAGTTTGCAGCTGAGTGTGTGGACCCCTGCAGCTGAGTGCGCAGGATGGAGTCGAGTCTGTAACTGAGGAAGAAATTAACAAAGATAAGTTTTATCATAATTTTGTATATCTATTCCTGGGTTAATGCATGTTTGATATGATTTGCAAATATACTATTTATTTATTGTGCACACATGTATGAATGGTTTATATTGTTAAGTATAATTAAAGCACTCAAGTAGGAAAAATTAATTAACTAACATTGGAATACCATTAAGGTATTGGGTAATAACATAGAGCGCGATGTTCATCCCCTCGGTAGGGTTGCACAAAGGGAGTATATCAGGCTGCAAGGTAAGGGAAAGTGCACATAGTGACTTGCGCACAAGATCAAACCGCAAACCACTTGAACTCATTAAACATCTCCAAGGTGTGGAAACCTAGTTCTAGCACCCTCCCATACTACTTCGGGTGAGTCCTCAGTCCGGGCTCTATGGACTATTGTCGAAATGGCCAGTAGTACTAGGATTTGTTTGGCTAAATCAACTTTGAACCTGGGGCAGGCCCTAATAAGCCAACAAATGGTTCCATTGCTGGGACCGGGATCTACATAAGAGATGTCTAATGTCATATCACTGGAATACAATAAAGAAAGGAATTGTAAAGTGGTTGGACAAGAATATTCATGAGTTCGTGGTGCAAGAAAATAGGAATCCGCAATCACTGAAGGAAGAGTGGTTAGATTGCTACTTATATATGAAAGTCCATGAAATTTTCCTTACATCCTTCCCCTCTGAGTTGTACGAGTGGATCGTGAAGCTAGCAGACAGTCAAGGAAGGTGTAGGCTCGACAAACCTATTGTGCGGACTCCAGAGTTGGTGCGTATACTAGAAGCATAGGAAGATAAGATCATGTGTGTTGTGGATCACTGACTTGATCGAATTATTGGAGGATTTATCAGTGAGTTCGTGGTAGATACTTCAGTTAGCTATAGCGAGGCAGAACGATGCTTCCTCAAAGGACCATGAAGTAAGTATGTTAAATATTTGAACACGTGGATTAAAATGTTACTATGTGAAAAGCAAGTTATGCAAATAAATTCATGTTTGGGGCTATGTGAAGTGGGAGGATCTACAGAAAGGAGCGTAGCATAGAACTAGAAACTAGCCCCTTGATTTCACCTCCATGGGAATGTGAGGAAGAGCTCGTGAAGGTATCACCAAGAAGTGCAATCAATTTGATAAAGTAGTGAATTCTATGCACACTACTTCCACCTACACCACCGCCAGTTTCACCATATTCACCCCCGTCTTCGCCCATGTTGAAAAGTGTGCAACAAGAAATGATAAAAATAGCATTGTTATAAATAGCCTAGCTATAAATAGAAATTTAGCCATTGGTGATCATAGCAACAATGGGTGAAAAGTGAAAGTGCTAAAAATAGCATTTCGGGATCCCTTCTTATTTTAGTCAATCCCTCGACTAAACATAGGAAGTAAAATTCAAATTTGATATCAACAGCAGTTTGGAAATTAATTAATTAGTTCATCTTGAGTTAATTATTTAAGGAAAATCAAACTTGAAGTCTATGTAAGGACATGCAACAGTTTCTCCATTAATTGAGGAATTTAACCTTCAGTTAAAGAGATAAGGGTGAGTTGTAATATTGAGTTGTGATCAGTTGACCTAGTTTAACTTAGTCAAGTACAATTAGATTAATTTAACAATTTGTTAAATTAATGAGAGTTTAGTTAGTTAATTCTTGCATGCATGTAACTACTGTATTTTAGATAACTGAGTATTCACTCATGTATAACTCATGCATGTCAGTTCAGTTAGAGACCTAGTTGAGATTGGATGGAGGGACAATGTACTATCAATTGCTAGGATATTCCTTTGTGAATATTCCTTGCATGCGGAAGGAATATTATTCCTTATCGATTGCACAGTTGGACCTGAGGTTACAGTGAGTGTGATGAGGCCAATTTACACATGTGATATCATTTGACCCAAGTCAAAACTGCACAAGGAAATGGGAGGGTTGGAGGGCTTGAGGAAGATATATTCTATGTCTATTGAGTCTGTGAGCTGTATTGTTTGATTACAGAGAGAGAAGGATAGCTTGAGAGTTGATGCTTTTTGTAACTTGAACAAGATTTCCACTTGTATGATAATATAGAGTTGGGGTTTTAGGTTGGTGCTTTTCCCAGTGATATATCTTCTATGTTATGGTTGATTACTTCTCATTCTCAGTTATATCTATTCATGCTTGATGTTTCTCATGTTTGATTAAGATTCCGCTAAATTGTTTGTAGAAGTAGATCAAGTGTTTTTATTTAGTACATTGCATTACCAGGTGATCTACAGTGGGAATTTCTACATGGTGTTAGAGCAAAGGTGATCAAGGAAGAACAATTTACAAGCAAGAAAAATATGAAGTTTGGTTTCTGGATATTGAATTGAGTTCTTATCACATCTATTTCATTGATGGCATTCAATGGTTTAAGACTCGAATATGTCCTTGATGGTAGTTCAAATTATATAGCCTGGAAGGATCGCATGGAGGCAGTATTGAAAGATAATGGTCTCAAGGACTTCATTGATCAAGAAGTCCAAAAGTTGACTGATGCTACTCAACTGGCAGAATGGAAAAAGTGTGTGGCTAGAGCAAGGAGAATCCTCCTAGAGGGACTTCGAGATCACATTGTCTCGAGCCTCCATGTGAAGGAGACTCCATTTTCGATGTGGAAAACATTGAAATATCTTTATCAAAATAGCGGTGATCAGAGGAAGCTGGTGCTGAAGGAAAAACTTCAAAAGATCAAGTACAAAAAGGGCAACACAATCTCTATGTTCTTGAACAAGCTCACCACCTACAGGTGTTAGTGTCAGTGTCTTCACACTGCCATCAATGATCAAAAATCTGCTCTTTTGCATTTCATAGTAGGAGTCTCATTCGGATGAGGTTTCATTCCATTAGGTCATGGATCCATTGATTGTAGGGTTTACTTCAGGTATTCCCTCATGATATGTACTTGCTAATTTTCTTTCATACTTTTGACTCATGATTCATGTTCATTTTGCAGTCCATTTCATCAAATCCTAGGGTTTGGTCTCATTAGGTCTTATGGTTTCCTCCATGGTCAAATTCAGTGATTATATGTTAATAATGGTCAGCAAGCACATGTGGAGGCCAATAATGATGGGTAAAGTCATAATTTGTTATTTTGAAAGCTTAATGTAGTTCTCACCTCAAAACTTGTTTTGAGGTGAAAACAAAGAATTGTTTTTTTCATCTTTCTTCATGATGTAATTTTATTGTTTCTATATGTAATATTTGTTCCCAAGCTCCTCCTAAAGCTTGTGATGCTACCAAGTACTTGCCACTACAAAAATCAAGTGATTTTGGGCATCAGTTCACTTGCTAAGCAAAAGAAAACATGCATGAAAAAAACGGAGCATTGTAAAAGACAAATAGACATTATAAAAGTGGGTTTTCACAAACAAAAAATCAAAAGGTGAAACTATATAAACCCATCCTCCCATTTTTCATCCCATTGTGTCATTATTGAAGATTAAAGAGCCAAGAAGAGAGAAAAGGTCGATTTTCATGTCTTATTGAGCAAACAGAGCAAAGTGCCACGTTTTTGAAGTTTTGGAGTGGCGTTGCACTTCTGAGGGGTGGCGCTATGCTTTCAAGTAGGCGTTGCACTTCTAGCAAGTTTTCGTAGTGTAAAAATACAAGGGCACTGCATTTCAAGCTAGCATTGTGCTTCTGTAGGTGGCGCTGCGCTTTGCCAAATAGAGCCCCAAATCACCTCAAAACGCCAAATTTCACCTCAAATTGCCAAGTTTACCTCTTTTTCAAGTAAGTACATCAAAATCTCTTGTGGTTTAGGGTTTTTACATCAAGTTTTGTGATTTTTCACTCCCAAAATCAAAACCCTAGTTTTCCTACAAACTGTCTCATGAATTGAAATCCTCACTCTACTATTGTTTTCTTACTCTATCCACTTTTTATTTTTCCCTAAACTCAATTCACATTCTCCCTAAACCCCACCCCCACATACATTCTCCCTAAACCTTATTCACACACACATTTTCCCAAACCCCCTCATCCATACACTCTACCCATTCCAATCCTCCAAATCAATTATCCATAACTATCCATATATAACCATATTGTTCAAAGCCAAAGGAAAACAATGGAAAGAGAAAATGATTATGAGTATGAGGAAGAGACACTTAGTGATAGCTCCATGGAGAGACATAGACAATAGAGGAAGCCCCATAAAGGAGGAAGAATCATCAGAGAGGAGCCTGTAGTGTCCTTTCTATGGTGCTAGACTAGGCTATATTTATTATCGACCAGGATGCGTAGACTTAGAGGCATGCATCTAAAGTATATAGACATAAAGGATTATTAGCTAATTGGTTATGATGGTAGGTCACAGGACTTCCTTACAGAAGATTGAGGTATGTTACCTATCACCCAAACACTTAGGTCACTCAGTTAATCTACCTAATTACAACACTGTCATTCAATTCATTTACCAAATTAAAACACTGTGTATCACTACAAACCCTTGTTCAGAAAATACTCAGCATTCACTAATATTCATGCAAGATAAAAACATACAGAAACCATAAGCATACTTTGAAATGATAACAGAGTTCATGAAATTGCTTTAAAAGACAACAAAGGATCGAATCCCTTACAGGATATGATTCATGATCTCAGTGATGAACTGTTCAAGCACTATCATAAACATAAACCATACGCATTCTATTGAAATCAACAACCAATTCTAATTACTGTGCGTATCATTTAATACCCTAAGTTGCGAATGAATAGGAAATGACAGTATACCAAGTTAACGCAGGGCCCGTCCTCGTTCCAGAGGTATATTGGACTGTGATCAACCGATTATCAAATCAATGCAACAAGGAAAAGATCATGACTGCAACTATGTCTTTGATATTAAGTTCAAACTCTGTTTTCAAACGATACAATGATAACCAACTACTGACTACCCAGAACTGTGTTTACATATGTTTTTACAACCCTTACATTTCGAAAACGAATGTACATTCATGATGTGGCTGTTGCCGCTTTTATCATGTCATGATTTTTAAAATGTTTCTATCCTAAACTGATTTCAAAAAGGAACAAAACTAAATCAATTTAGAATTCTTTGTTGTTGCTGCCTTTGTCGCCAACATGCTATAATTTGGCCTTTGTTGACCGCGCATGTAGGAGGGTCGATTCTGCTATAGGATAGGTATTCGTCCATGCTTGGACATTCTACTT
>APFE030156292.1:61818-82880 GCA_000404065.3 Pinus taeda
AAGAGAAATGAGATTCTTTCAACATAGAGCATAGAGCACACACTAGATGCACTATCCTAAATCAAACCAACAAGCAGTCTAAATGCAAATGCACATGCATGTATTTGTTTTCTGCTTTCTTAATGTGTGAATGACAAAAAGAATGCTGAGTACAAATCTGAATTATCTTTGGAAGATAATGACAACACTTTGCGATTTCGAATTGAAAATTGTTTTTGACACTTGAAAAACTACTAATTCAAATCAAATACAAGATTAACAGTACAATCGACCATCAAGAACAATATGATTCTTTTCTACGATTGAAAACGACACTTACGACACTTCCAAATCAAGAAACGACAGTTCGATTATGCTACTTCTTTGTAAAAGAGTACTGAAAATGGCACACAATACACAAAAACATTCACAGTTCTTTGCACAATGGAGGCGGAATGATGGAAAGGAAGGGGGTTTCCATAGTGGTATAATGATCATAGACAACAAAACTCCAGAATAGCGCTGAAGAGAGTGAAGAAAAACCAAAGTCTGAAGGCAAAATTAGCCTTATCTGATCATTTCACCTGTTATACAGGGAAACAAGGATGCATCCCACCTACAGCACACGAGAGGTGCAATGCATCTAGATTTCCTTGAAGAGAGGGTACGATGGTACCAGGATGAGACTTTAACTTGGTTCTTGATCACAGTTTACAGCTCAGTTCAGGGATTTAGGCTGAGCAAGTGATGTTCAGTAAATATAAATCATAGGCGTTGATCTAATGAGGTTACTAGAGCCACCACCAGGGAAATTAGAGTGTTTGTAAATCGATTGTTCAGTTTATAAACAAAACACGAAGATAGATTGAAGTAGCATTGATCTACTTTCCACTTGCATAACAAATGGAGTTCGAAGGCTAGTTGGCTTGACTTTAGGCTTCGTCTGTAAGTTTATAAAACAAACAAATATAGACAAGCAAACAAGCTATTCGCTCCCCAGTGGAGTCACCATTTTGTTATCGGGAAATCTAGTGTCCACTCAGAGCTACTAGTCCCACTAAGACAAGTAGCTATCTTAGAAACAAACAAACCAAAACTACTTTCACTTTCCTTTATGAGAAGTAGATAAGAGGGGAACAAAGGACACCAACCTCAATCTTGCACTTGGTTCCTTGCATGGTTCCTCTCCCTTCTGACAAATCTTTGCCACTCCTTCTTCACTTACCCAGCTTCAAAGAGCACCTATAGAATCAAAGCAGCATAATACTATCGAAGAACAGAGATCTACAATCATAAACAATATAGGACCAGATATATATTGACCACACAAATGCATATATCATCAAACATACAAGAATGTGGAGGAAAACTTGAATAGCTTTATTAATATCAAGAATAGAAAAGAGGATTACAACCCATTGTTCTGACTCGGCGTCATCCTCCCAGCATGAAAGTCCTTCTTCACCTCATGAAAAGCTTAGATCACCCAACACTATGATATTGCACCAAGAAACCAACAACACTTCCTTATAAGACACAAGATTCTAGCCTTTGTATCTCTGTGATGAGGGATCCATATATAGATGATTGTAGGGGGGTGAGTTATCTTCTGGGATTTTGATTAGTGTCCTCTCTCTAATAGTTCTTGATTCCACTTGGAGATTGATGATCTCTTACTCATCCTTGGGAGAGTTTAGAGAGGCAAGTGTCACAGGAGATGTTTCTAGAAGATTCCATGATCATCCACCTTGCAAACTGTCTCTGCCATTTGTCTACTCTCGCCCATCGCACCCTACAGAAGGGATTTCCAGTATGCATCGCACTTTTTACACTGAGCATGTGAGATGCATCACACCCTCTACACTGGGCAGTCTGTATGGTCCAGTTTTGACCAGTTCTGAGCAGTTTTCTATGGAGAACTTCTTGGAGATGATGTAATCAGCTGACCTTGTTCCTTTAGGGTGTGAAGCAACACTTTTAGGGACTTAGAAGCCCTTGGTTTATCGACATATATGATTGGGGTTGCAGTGTCCAAAAATGTCTATAACAACTCCTTGTGAAATTCGCCTGGGATTCTTTATAAACATTCATTTTCACCAATGCGTGGAGGCAAATGAAGGAACCAAGAGCGGGCACAAAAATCGAGGAAAGATAATTTTTAATTAATTTTTATGCAGGTGGAACCATGACTGAGCTAAATTTCTAGGAGGCAGAAATTTTCGCAGTGTCCAAATTGGACAAACTTTATGTCTATCTTACACCTTTTGGTGACGCGAACCCGATGGTGCAGTAAATTTCCTAATCTGAGCAACTAATTTGTGGAGGACCCAAAGGAGGGAATCTTTGAGGAATCTAAGGGGATCTAAAAGATTCCTTGAGCCCGAGATTCACACTTTCTTAGAATTCATAAATTTGACATTCGATTTTGCACTATTCGACTCCACAAATCGGAAGATGTGTTCAAATTTTTCATTTGCTAATTTCATTTTCCAACCACTTTTCTAAGTGGAGTGCAGGTGTCAGAATTCATGTGTGAGTAGCCATTTCCATGAGATTCGACACTGCGAGATTCAACATGCGACCAACTTCAGTAGCTTGACATCCTTCTTCAGATGGCCCCTAGTTGTGAGGTATATGCAGTGTGTTCATGTACTTCTTTTGTTATGCATCGTGTTGCACAAGTCCCTATTTGATGTTGATGAGCGCTCTTGTTTATTACTTGTTTTCATGATTCCTACCCTATGTGACGCAAAATCGTCTATGTGATGTACTTGTTGTCATGATTTGTCATGTTATGTTTTGAGATCCCTTTGTTGTATGTTGATGGGATACTCATGTTGTCTTAATGTATGTTTTCACTGAGGTCCCTTTTATGGCACGTTGGCGGGATGCTCATCATGCATGAGTTTTGTGTCATACTAACAGGATTCTTTTGACTGAGAATTATTGTAGTGGAACATCTCTTGGAGCCACTCCTGCATGAGGGCATTTTCCTTGTGTGATAATGACATCACCTCTATGTACATCATCACTATTGATAGCACTTAATGCAGCGGCCTACACCATCTTGACACCGAGGCCCAGAGATGTAGTCCCTCCTGGATGAACTCTGTTATCAACGAATTATGTTTTCATGTGTTGATGATTGTCATGTTCCTCTTCTTTACAACATGTAGATGTACTCATTTATGTTATTTTGAAAATGCAATTTAATACATCATGAAAGTAAAAGTTCATGGAAGGGTCCTTTGTCACAGCCGGACTTGGATCATCAATGGTTGGTCATACCCATGAATTGTTAGTTGGTGATATCCCACATCTCAATAAGTCTATGAAAGATAAATACTCTCCCTTTTATGTTCTGTGTTTTGAAAAATTTCATAGGCCACAATTTCATAGAACCCTCACTATAGGTGGATGTTCAAGACACCATATGTTGTCTTCTTGATTCTTTCTCTCTTTCCATTCAATCATCTTGGCCAACTATCTATCATAAGAAAGTGCAAACTAATTAGTGCTTTGACCAAATCAAATGCCCATTTGCAAAAAACTCAACTCTAACTATAGATCTATGATTTTCGCACCCCATTTCCCCCATTAGCATCCCACAAGGTGGTCATTGGTCCATAAAGGAAGAATGTAGGACCTCTCTCTTCAAAGTGGCTACTTGGACCCTACCATGGAGTGATGGTGTCCTCATTATTGAATAGGGTGAAAACTTAGGAAAATCATTAAAATACCAATCAAAATGAAGAAAAGGGACTCGAGAATTACATGATGCCAAATTAATGTTGATTGATGCCTTGTATGCATTGAGATCTAGATCCAAATTGTAACATCCCTGGTGAAAATTCCATGTAATAAAAGTTAATAAAGGAAAAATAATAACCATTGTTGATGAGATGCTTATTCCAAGCTAAATGTTGGGCAAGAAATCTTAGTGTGGGTGTTAATTTGGTTATTAATAGATAAGGAAATTGGCAAAGGAAATGGATAAGGATTTGGAAAGGAAAAATGGCATTTTTGGCACATTTATTTATGAAAATAATGGAAATTAGGAGAAAAGGGAGGTGAAAGGTCACAGGTTGCATGTGAGGAGAAAATTGAAGGAAAATAATGGAAAATGAGGAAGATAGAGGCCTCATTCATAAAAAGGCTTCTAAGTGTAGAAATTTCACCTGTAGAACACGCCGATATATGCAATGTCCTAAAGCATAATACTTGTTCTACTTCTACAAAACATTAAGCGGAAGCATAATCGAAATCATGAGCAACATCAAGTAGAAACATGCATAATTGATCAAGAGAATTAATCACACATAACAAAAGATATATCCAGGGGAAAGCACCGACATAAAACCCCAACCATGTATTATCAATAAAGCAGAAATCCTCTTCACAATACAAGAATAATTAGCTCTCAAGCTATTCATTTCTCAATGAACTATGAAAATATTAAGATATGTCTCATGAACCACCCAAGCCCTGTTTATATAGGCTTTCCCTATTGTCCTTATGTAGTTTTCTTAGGAAAATAATAGAAAAAGCATATGCTCTTAATTACAACATACCAAAAACAACCAATGGTCCAACTACGTATTCCTTGAGAACATTAGTTCCTCAACCATGCAAAAACTACTTACTAGAAATAGTTAAGCATTTGATAGTACACTATCCCACATCTAATATCAACTTCACTTTTGACAGAACTGACATGCAACAATCATCCATGAGTGAATCCTCAGTTATCTAAAATAATAGTTGTCACATGCATGCAAGCATTAACAAACTATATTTTATTATTTTAACAACTTGTCAAAATAATCTAACTGGACTTGACTAGTTAGAACTAAGTCAACTGATTCTCTCATTATAAAACTGAACCTTATCTCCTTTAATCAAGGGATAAATTCCTAAATCAAGGGAGAAAATAATTGCATGATCTCACAAAGACTTCAAGTTTAATTTTTCATAATTAATTAACTCATGGAGATAAATTAATTAATATTTTAAACTGTTGTTAAGACCAAAATTAATTTTACTTCCTATAGATAGACTAGGGATTGCTAAAATAGGAAGGGACCCAAAAATGTTATTTTTAGCAGTTTCACCTCTCACCCAATGTGGCCAGTGACCTCACTGGCCAAACTACTAATTTTAGACATGTTATTTTTAACACATTCTAAATTTAGCATTTCTTGTTGCACACTTTTCAATGCTCCCTGTCAACAAGAAAGGGATTATCAGCAACCCCAATCCTGTCTCTATGGAACTCAAACTTGCCCTTTCAAAATGCCTTTGTCAAAATATCTGCATCTTGTTCCTCAATCGAAATATACAGCAACATCATGATCCTCTTGACCACACAATCCCATAGATGATGATAGAGGATATCTATATGCTTGGAACTTTCATGAAACACTAGATTCTCATAGAGTTTAATGAAACTCTGATTATCATAATATATCGTCGTCAGATCCATCATCTAACCAAACATTCCCACTAGGATCTTCCGCATCTAGATGGCCTCACATGCAGCCTGACTTGCTACCATGTACTATGCCTCCGTTGAGCTAATTGAAACTGATCTCTGTTTCCGGCTATACAAAGAAAGTGTAGCTAACCCAAGGCTGAAGATCCCTCCAGTGCTCTTCCTATTTGATGGACTACCTGCTTAATCTGCATCTGTGAATCCTTAGAGCTTCATTCCCTCTGTTCGCTTGTACCATAATCCATACTATGTAGTGCCTCTAAGATATCTCAGCACATGCTTTGCCACCTTCCAAAATAACTTGGTTGGATGAACCATAACTTGACTCAGCTGGTTCACTACAAAGCACAAATTTGGTCATGTGTTCACTAGATACACAAGTGAACCCACAAGTTGCTGATAAACTATAGCAGCTACTACCTCACCTGAAGTAGCATCCTCCTTCCTCCATTTACCTGCTAGAGGAGTCTCCATGGGCTTGCACATATCCATGTGGAAGTGCCTCAGTATCTCATTGGCATACTTGCCTTGAGAAACAAATACTTCCCCATCTCTCTGCCACACCTCCATGCCTAAAAAGTAGTGCATGATGCCCATGTCCTTCATCTCAAACACTCTTGCAAGATTCTTCCTGCAAGACTTGATCAACTCATCATCACCTGTCAGAATTAGATCATCGACATAAAGTACAATAATCAATAGCTTACCATCTACAATGATGTTGTAGAGGTTCACATCCGCTTCACTCTTAGTGAGGCCCAACCCAGTGAAATAGCTGTCGATCCTGGTATACCAAGCACGGGGTGCTTGCTTCAGCCCATACAATGCTCGCTTGAGCCGACACACATGTGAATCACGATCAAAGGTCTCAAATCCTTCAGGCTGCTCAATGTATACCTCTTCCTCAATCTCCCCATTGAGGAAAGTTGTCTTCACATCCATCTGATGGATCTTCCAACCCATTTGTGCTGATAGTGCTAGAATAAATCTAATCGATGAGTACCTTGCAACAGGAGCAAATGTCTCATCATAGTCAATTCCCTCAACTTGTGAGAAACCACGGGCAACAAATCTTGCTTTATGTTCCTCAATACAGCCATCAACTGCATGTCTTACCTTGTAAATCCATCAGGAAGTAACCACTGACTTGTCCCCCCCTCTAGGAACAACATCCCATACATTATTCCTCATGATAGAATCATACTCCTCTACCATCGCATCCATCCAAACTGGCTGTTGCACTGCCTCCTCAAAAGAAGAAGGCTCGATCGCTACACACTCCCCAACCAGGGCCATGTAGCTAGTGTATCTATTAGGAGATCTCCTCTGTCTACGATGAGAGGATGGCTACCCCACATTCTCTCTCACATCTTGCATCAATCTATCAGCTTCCCAAGAGCATTTCCGCCCCTCTCTGGAAGACTCTCTAGTAGTGGTGATCTCCACCACTGGAATCTCTACATGAGGCTGCTCCGCATCATCAGGAGGCTCCTCCTCCGTAGGAACTAGCAGTTCCTCATCATCACCATGCACCATAAGCTCCCTCTTAAGTGAATCTTGCATGGCTCACTGCTCATCGAACTTCAGATCCCTGCGCACTACTGTCCTCTGACTGGCAGGTAGAAACACCCAATAGTTGTGAGGTGTATCTGTATACCCCACAAGTATTCCCAACTTAGTTGTTGGGTCTAGCTTCTTTCAAGCATCTTTGGTCACATGACAGTAAACTAGTGATCCAAAGATATAGAAGTGACTCACATCTGGCCGCTTCCCTGAAAAAAGCCTCTATAGGTGTCTACATCCCCAAAATACGATGATGACTTCTATTCTGAAGATACATTGTTGTATTGCATGCCTCAGCCCAGAGATGAAGTGGTAGGCTTTGGTCATGCAACATCGCTCGAGCTTATCCCACAATAGATATGTTCTTCCTTTCGGCCACCCCATTCCGTTGTGTGTTATGAGGTACCGTGAGTTCTCGTTTAATTCCTTCTGAAGCACATAAGTCTTTAAACTGTTGGGACACATACTCTCCATTGTTATCACTCTACAAGGCCTTTATCTTCCTCTCTAATTATTTCTCTTCCAAAGCTTTGAACTGACAAAACTTCAAGAAGGTTTGATTCTTCTTTTGCATGAAGTAGATCCATCATCTACAAGAAAAATCATCTATAAAAATAACAAAGTAACTTTGCTTCATGGTGGAGGCTGTAGAGAAGGGCCCACATACATCTAAATGAACTCAATCCAGAACTGCTCTTATTCTACCATACTGATCATGAAAGGAAGCCTTCACATACTTACCTAGAGTACAACCTTTGCATGTGCTTGTCTGCTCCAGTTTTCACTTGGGTAATCCAGTAGAAATTTGCTTCATGATCTTAAATGCCCCATGATGCAAGTGGCCCAGTCTTCTATGCCATAACTCACCAATGTCTTGACCATGCACCTCTGCTGCCTTGGAACTGAGAGCAGCACAATCATCTACCTATAACTTGTAGAGATTCCTAATTCGAACCCCAATTTGTTTGGTATGTCCAGTGCCGATATTCCTTAGGAAAACCATTCCCAAACTAAATACTACATCATAGCCTTTATCCTCAAGCATAGCAATAGACACAAGATTCCTTTTCAGCCATGGTACATACATAACATTAGAAAGAGTGAGGGGAGAACCATGCTCCCTCTGAAACATAACTGTACCTCTACCCAAGACACAATACTTTCCGTCATCACCCATCTCGATCTGAATCTAGAGATCCTTCTCCTCCAAAGTGCTGAAAATATTCTTGTCACCTAACATGTGGAAAGAAGCTCCATTGTCCAAATACCAAACACATCCCATGCTGGATGAAACCATGCATGCAATAAGTAAGAAATCCATCTCAAACTGTGAAGCTAGTGCATCACCATTAGATTCCTTGGAGGAACCTTTCTTCTTGGACTTCCTCTTTGGGCAATTATTAGCATAATGACCCAACTCATGATAATGAAAGCATCTCACCTTCGACTCGTCAAACTTCTTCCCTCTTTGGGAAGACTTGGAATGGGATGCCTTCCCTTTCCCTTTCTTAGCTTTAGAAGCTAAAGCCAAGTTCTCTTCATCATCATGTTTTGATGAAGAAGCTCCATCCCTGGTGTTCCATCTGATCTCCTCCTACATCAAATCTGACCATAGTCGTTCCCAATCTTGCAGTTTTTCCCTTCCATTCACTGAGTCCTTGTAGCTATGCTAGCTCTTAGGAAGGACAAGGAGTGCTAGACTCACCATATCCTCATTAGCTGTAGTGACTCCTACACTTGCAAGCTCATCTTTGTAGGTGGTAAGCTTGTTCAAGAATGTAGAATAGAGTCACCCTTCTCACACTTGATCTTTCGAAGCTTGTCCTTTAGTGCCAACTTCCTTTGATCACTGCTATTCTGAAATAAATATTTCAATGTTTTCCACATTGCAAATGGAGACTCATTCCCATGGAGGCTTGAGACTATGTGACCTCAAACACCCTCCAAGAGAATTCTCCTAGCTCTAGCCACACACTTACCCCATTCCACCAGCTCATTCTTGTCAGTAGGCTTAGGGACTTCTTGGTCAATGAAATCCTTAAGCCCATTATCTTCCAAAACTGCCTCCATACGATCCTTTCAAGCTATATAATTTGAGCTGCCATCGAGGGCATACTCAAGCCTCAAACCATTGAACGCCGTCAATGAAATAGATGTGATAAGAACTTGAGATCTATATTAAGAATAAGAAGTTTCGAATTCCTCCTGCTAGTATATTGTTCTTGCTTGATCACCTGTGCTCTCATACCATGTAGAAATTTCACTTGTGGTCTGATACCATGTAGAAATTTCACTTGTGCTCTGATACCATGTAGAATTTTGTAGAATTTTTCTACAAGTCAGCTAGCTCTGATACCATGTAGAACTTTTTTCTACAAATTAGCTAGCTCTGATACCATGTAGAAATTTCATTTGTAGAACAAACCGATATATGCAATGTCCTAAAGCATAATACTTTTTCTACTTCTACAAAACACTAAGCGAAAGCATAATCGAAATCATGAGCAACATCAAGTAGAAACATGCATAATTGATCAAGATAATTAATCACACATAACACAAGATATATCTAGGGGAAAGCACCAGCATAAAACCCCAACCATGTATTATCAATCAAGTGGAAATCCTCTTCACAATACAAGAAGAATTAGCTCTCAAGCTATTCAATTCTCAATGAACTATGAAGATATGAAGATATGTCTCATGAACCACCCAAACCCTATTTATATAGGCTTTCCCTATGGTCCTTATGTAGTTTTCCTAGGAAATAATAGCAAAAGCATATGCTATTAATTCCAACATACCAAAAACAACCAATGGTCCAACTACGTATTCCTTGAGATTACTAGTTCCTTAACCATGCAAAAACTACTTAGTAGAAATAGTTAAACATCTGATAGTACATTGTCCCACATCTAATCTCAACAGGGTCTCTGACAGAGCTGACATGCAATGATTATCCATGAGTGAATCCTTAGTTATCTAAAATAATAGTTGTCACATGCATGAAAGCATTAACAAACTATATTTTATTATTTTAACAACTTAACTAGACTTGACTAGTTAGAACTAAGTCAACTAATTCTCTCATTATAGAACTGAACCTTATTTCCTTTAATCAAGGGATAAATTCCTAAATCAATGGAGAAAATAATTGCATGATCTCACAAAGACTTCAAGTTTAATTTTTCATAATTAATTAACTCATGGAGATTAATTAATTAATATTTTAAATTGTTGTTAAGACCAAAATTAATTTTACTTCCTATAGAGAGACTAGGGACTGCTATAAATAGGAAGGGACCCAGAAATGCTATTTTTAGAAATTTCTATTTTTAGCAGTTTCACCTCTCACCTAATGTGGCCAATGACCTCATTGGCCAAACTGCTATTTTTATACATGATATTTTTAGACATGCTAGTTTTAGCAGGTCTCTTTTTAGCACAATCTAAATTTAGCATTTCTTGTTGCACACTTTTCAACACTGAGCATTAGTTGGTAACCTTTTGTCAATTCAGTTTTGGAGCTCTCCCGTTATTCTCTCTCTCCCATACTTTTGGATACTTAAATTTTTTCTTGGAGCACACTTGGAGGGTGTTACAGAGTGGTATCAAAGCATGGTTCACCCCTTGGACTAGATGGGTTGTGTGTTGGTCATGCATGCATGTCGGTTTCATGTGTGTCTCTTACGCTTGTATTCCATGTGCTTGTTGCATTTGCATGATGTTGATTGTAGTTGTAGTGATGTCGTCATGTGGAGCTTGGTGTTGTTATTGTGGAGTGCATTGTCATAAGTGTATGATTGGTTACATGTTTTTGTATTTCTATTACATGTATCATTGTGTATGCTTGGTTACATTCTCATATGTTTGGTTACATTCTTGTATGTTTGGTTACATGTATCATTCATGTAGGTTTGGTCACAAGTATTGTTCGTTTATGCTTAATTACATGTGTTTATGTATGTGTGTGGTTGGTTATGTATTTCTTATGCATGTTCATGTTTGCATGTGGTTGAGTGTACAGTGATGCAATGGTTGTCGTCATGCATGAGGTCATGGTATGCATTGTTGATAAGGTCATGCACTGATGATTGGACCCTAGCTAGAATGATGGTTGCATGGTTATATACTTATGTGTTATGTTTCTATATGCTATCATGATTATGTTATGCATGTATTGCATTGATTTGTTGATCTTGCATACAAGGTATCATCCCTGAGCTATACTAAGGTATGTTGGTTTATTGTGATTTGGTTTAGTTGACATGATATACCTTGTAGGAAGAAATATCAAATGGATAGCAAGATGGTATACTACAAAGACTCTCCCTATGAATCAAATGACTAGTATGGTGTTGGGAATTCTTCTGATTTGGAAGATACACTGAGAAGCTTAAAGGAAGAAATAAGGATTTGTAAGGTAGATAATCACAGAATCACATAGGCGCAAGAGAATATAGAAGAGTTAAATAGAGTGATACTTTAGATTTTGTCAAATTTTCAGTGACAAGGACCAACTCAGATAAACCATGAGCAGGAGTAAAAAACTAATGGGTTGTATGGTAGTAGGTCGCATGGTGGTCACAGGTCAGATAGTGATGACATAGTGAGGGATGGTAGATTGTTGGACACTCTAGATAGCAGAGGTGATAGACACGGGTACCATTCAAGTTATTGTTCTGATAGGCATGATGATTAATATTGTTATTATCCGTATAGGAGGAGTGATAAGGGATACTTTCCATATGAGTTTAATAAATCAAAGCCACCAACATTTTATGGAGAGGTGAAGAAATTATAGGATGCAGAGGCATGGTTGCTTGGTATGAAGAAGTTATTTAGGTTGCATGACTATTTAAAGAACACGAAATCCAGAGTAGCTACATTCAGTCTCAAAGGTAAAGCATACATTTGGTAGAAAGATGTAAAGAATGTCAAAGGTATGAGGAAGACTTGACTTGGAGTGAGTTTGAGCTGTTATTCAAAAGGAAGTATCTATCAGAGAGATACTTTGATGATAGTAGAAAGACTTCTATGAGCTAAAGATAGGATCTATGATAGATGATGAGTACACTAGAAATTTCTTGGAGCTACTGAGGTATGTGCCTTACCTCATGGAGGAGAAAGCCAAGATTCAAATATTCACTAGTGGGTTACCAATCGCATTCAAATATAGGATTGAGTTCGATGAGCGTAGATCATTGGAGGAGGACATCCGAAAGCTAAATCATTACCATGAACAATCGAAATGCAGATCTGAGACTAAGCCAGATTAGAAATGTAATGTAAAGAGTAAGGGAAAATGGGACAAGAATCGAGTAAGGCCACAATTTTCAAGTAATAAATAAAATGTTTCCCAATCTAATAAGTTCAATGCATCTGACAGAGGACAGGGACGTCGATCTAAGGAGTAGAATAAGGAAACAGTGTGGTGTTGGACTTGTGGAGGAGATCATCGCAAGAGAGATTGTGCAGAGCATCAGGGTGGTAGGCCTCAAATAGATAGTGTGCAGGAGGCACAGACTGTTGGGGATGTTGGTCATAGCGTTCCTCGTATTTATATAGCATTGGATAACAAATAGGCAGACCATCAGGCATCTATCATTGAGATGGATGGTAAGCTTTGTGATCAAGTTTTTTCTATTTTAATTGACCATGGATCTAATTATAGTTATGTTAGTCTTGACTTGCTGGATAAGTGTGGTTTGAGTAAGGAATTGCATGCAGAATCTTGGTTAGTGTAGCTAGATACAGGTATAAAGAAGCAAGTTCATCATTGGGTAAGAGCTTATGCATTTGATTTGAGTGGTATGCCTATTGTAACACATTTGAATGCATTACCATTGGGATCATACAGTATGTTGTTGGGCATGGATTGATTGTACCTTCATAGAACCAAGGTGGATTGTTATGACAAGGCCATTGAGTGATTGGATGACAATGGAGAACCAACAGTCTTATAGGGAAATAAGAAATCCTCATCAGTTAGGATGGTGATAGCTATGCAGGAAAAGCGTAGTCACAAGACAAGGTGTGTGTTATTCACAGTGCACATTTCTTGTGACAAAGGTAAGGAGGTTGAGGATGCATATGTTTTGATCAAGTACACAGTTCTATAGAAGTTTCAGGATGTATTTCCTAAGGACATTACTGAGTTTCCACTGCACAAGGAGGTAGAATTTTCTATTGAATTGGTGCCAGGGGCAGCTCCAACATCAAAATCACCTTACAGGATGAGTATACCTGAGTTGGTAGAATTGAAGCTATAATTGAATGAAATATTGGACAATGGATATGTTGGTTTGTGTTATATTCTTTCCATGACTACCCCCAGTAGTTTAATCGGGGGGTCATAAGGGGGGTGGAGCCCCACCTTCGTTGCATTGATACGCAACGAGGGGGTCACAAGGGGGGCAGAAACTCCCCTATTGAGGGGTTTGAGGGGGGCAGTAGCCCCCCTCTAAAAGGTCTGGGGCAGCATCTTGGGGGAAACGAATTGGATCCTATATTAGGTGGGCAAACCTACCTATGGTTTTGTGCATGGATTTCACACATGGTTTTGAGCGCGATGGTTTTCGGTCCATGGTATTTTGTAGATCTGGTTAAGGGAACTATGGTTATGTTCTAATCTAGAGTTAATGGATTGGGGTTTATGGGTGCCTCAGCATGTATATATATGTGTTGTAACATTGAAAGGAACATAATAAAAAAATTAATCTGGTAGTCCCGGTTTTGGGATCCAGGGGAAAATCTTTGTGTATATTTGTTTTATGTATTATTCTCTCACCATTGTTTATTTTCTATTTTTTAGAATTCATATGCAGGTAATTTATATACGGGGTTAAAACCTACAGGATACATTAGGTCAAGTGTCTTACCATGGGGAAATCGGTATTTTTTGTGAAGAATAAATATGGTACTCTCATATTATGTATTGAATACAGGTAGTTGAACAAACTGACCATCAAGAATAGATATCCATTATTGAGGATTGATGAATTGTTCGATCAATTGAAGGGAGAAGCAGTGTTCTCAAAGATTGATCTGAGATCCAGATATCATCAGGTACACATCAAAGAGGAGGACATTTACAAGATAACTTTCCAGACCAGGTATGGGCATTATGAGTTTGTTGTAGTTCCATTCGGTTTGACTAATGCTCTAGCTACATCTATGTGTTTGATGAATAGTGTGTTGTGTCCATATTTGGATAGTTTGTTATTGTGTTCATTGATAGGATATTGGTATATTCTAAAAATGAGGAAGAGCATGTTGAGCATTTAGTAGTTGTAATGAGATTGTTGAGAGAACATCAGTTGTATGCTAAGCTCAGCAAGTGAAATTTCTTTCAGCATGAGGTACACTACTTGGGGCATGTTGTCTCCAAGGAGGGCATTGCAGTAGATATAGAAAAGATAAATGCTACCATGGAGTGGTTAGCTCCTAGTGTTACACAGTAATTTGTCATTGTCCTCATTTCAGTCCTTCTACTGTGTCATGTGTAAAATCAACATGTTCATATCTTCCCACTGATGCAAGAAGATTAAGCAAATGCTCTCCGTTACTGCAAATGACCCTTATTCCTTAAGTTTCTGCCTCGTCGCTAATAAACCATTAATATGGGCGACGTTCCTGTATCCATAATAGTTTCATCATGACTCCATCATTAGAGTACATCTATTTCCCGCGATGGTCAGATTTCTAGACCCGGCGCGAGGTAATGAGTTGCATCCGGCGATGATGAGTCTGCTTGCATTGCTTCCCTGTGATGTAGTCGCGAGTAATCAATTTATGTCCCGCGATGATCCAGATTGGGCAAATTCGTTCCAACAGTCGGCCTTCTGGATGTCTCCAGACCTGGTTGTTTGCATAGCTTGTGTCACCCTTCCCCCTCTGGTATGGAAATTCCGTCATTTTTGCTACCTTCCTTGAGGATGAGCTCTCTCTTCCACATTTCATGGAGACTCCTTCTCCTATTAAAGCACTCACCTTTGATGTGATCAGTTAGTTGGTAATTCCTTTGTTGGAGCAGTGTTGTTAGTATTTTTGAGTTTGATAGATAGCTGGTGTGAGTGTGACAAGTGTGGGATTGATTTATAGCTTGTGGAAGGTTGTGGAGTGCCCTTAACTTTGTGTAAAAGCTTATGAGTGAGAGAGAGACATTGTATGTTGGGAGATCCATCTTCAAAGAGTGAATTCTTGAGAAACATACTGGCTAGATCCTCTGAGAAGGCTTACGGCGTCAAGACTTTGGCTCTTATTTCATTATTAATACAATCAATGATGTTTTCCTATGTCTTGTATGTAATTTACTTGATAGCTCATTACTTCTTGACTTTGTGAGTAAATAGATCATTGTTTTTTTCCGGTTACGTGCTTTGTTGTATTTCTTTTGCATTATTTCAGGTTGATCATTCATTGAGAAGAAGGAAGCGGAAGCTGGAGCAGCGCAACGAAACTTCATCGACCACCGGTTGAGGTAGGCATCCAACAATGACTGTTTAAGGAAATCTATTGTTGATCTGTCTTTGCTGTGACTAGACCCACTCTAGGGCTAGACGGGTTGCCTCTGTCCGCAGAGGGAACACTTTCCTGCATCAAAAGTTGGCGACTCCACTAGGGAGTCTGTGCTATGTTTTCTCTTATTTGATTTTGCTTGATTTTTTGAGTCAATGTCTTTTGGATTTTGGGATTGAACCATCAGCCTTCTGGGTTACCTAGGTCAATCTGGGAATCCCTTTGTTGCCTGTAACGATTGCCTAATCTTTGTTTGGGAGTTTTTGTTTGCCTTTCATTGTTTTTAAGATCGTCGCTAAAATTTTTTAAACAGTCGCGCCGACATCGCGCTGCTTCTATTCTGTAAGTCTGTGCATCGCTAAATACTATCACGTAGTCGCAACGATTGCCCGTCACGTTAAAGACGTGTACTTCCGCGACAATGTCGCTCTGTTGCTACGGCTAGTGGCTGATCTGCGCTAGTTGCTTGTGTTATACCCACGACGATTCCTGTAGAATTGTTTTGTCAATTCTGCCTCCTGAATTCATCAGTCGGATTCATCCCTTGTCATCCTTCTCTTATCTATTCATTTGTTTTAATTTCTCTTAGTTAAGGTGCTCGCTTTTTGGTCTCATTGAAGTGAATCTTGTATTTTGGCTCTGTGACCTAGTTTTTCAAGTTTTGAATTATTTGGCTTGGTTACTCGTCTTTTCTAGATTCATCCGCAACCCTCATGTTGGTTTGCTTGAAGTTTTTCATCACTTGTTGTTTGTTGATTGATGTTTAGTGATTATTGAACCAATTCCCATGTTGATTCGATTATTTCACTACCAGACATAGATTACAATTGTTTGGGTCAATCAATTTCACACTTTCTCATTTGTTTCTTTAGAATTTGAAGTTATCAAAGTCAAAGATTACATTCATTAGTGTGCGAAAGTGAAAGTGAATTTTGCACTCCGAATTTTTTCATGTTTGAAAAATCAGAAAGCAAATTTTAAATCTCTCAAAAGTAGTATCGATGCAATATAGGGATTGATGTGTTTATGCATTGTGTCTCTTGAGTGACTGCATTTGCTGATCTTGGTTTTGTCTTGGTTTGGGAATGATCTCTCTACCCTTCTATAATTAGGAGTTCATCGAAATGAAATATTTTTCATTCATTCTAGTTGCATCCTAGGTTTTGATATACATACAGTAAGGCCCGGAAATTGAAACATAAATCAAGGTCAACTCTAAAATGAACTGAATAAACCTAACAATGTATTTGAACATAACGCGCATTATTTAGAGGTCTTGGCTAGAGACGTGCTTCGGCGTCGTTAAACCTAGTCTCTATTGTTTTCACTTAAGGTTGGGTGATTCCTCCTTTTGTGATCTAATAGCTGCTAGCACGGCCTTACGCTCCCAGTACCATTGAGTATATGTTAGGAGACCCCGCTAGGTTATCATCCTTTATCCTTAGGAAGCCATGTCTGCCGCCTTGCAAACCGTAACGCATCGAACACAGCATTAGAGAAGACTGATTGTCGTACAGAAAGTCCTTGGTTTTCATATGATTGCCAAGGTGTATATGCAGTTTTACAGGTTGTTTGGTAAACCTTTTGCCTAGTTCTCCAGAGTAGTCACTTTCGTTCCTTTTCGAACTCCCTAAAAGAAAAGGTCCATCTGAGCACTTTTCCTTTCAGGCTCATTAAACATTCAAAGATGACTAAAGTCATCTTTTCATCCTTTTCTTGACTCTTTAAAGATGAAAAGGTCAAGTTCTGTTCCTGTGTCTTAAAATTTATTTGGCCGCGTTCACATTTACCTGGTTAGATCTTGTTTGCATTTTAGTTTGTGTAGGGTTCTTTCCTTACTCATTATTTTTCCTAGGATTTTGAATTGAATCATCCTGGCAGAGTCACCGATCTTATCTCCCGTTCCAAGCGACCAAGGATCTCCATCTTCTATCGCTCCCAAGGTACCGGTTGCTAGTGATACTCTTCATGTTATCCCGAGTATCCAACTACTTAACTCTCGCGCTCCAGAGGATGAGTCCTATGACATCCATTGGAACCCCATTTGGGAGCCTTCCGAAGAATACTTTCCCATTACTCCTCCTAGCGTTTCGGTCCCAATGTCTTCCTCTAATATGGATGAGACGACCCCCATCTCCAGTGAAGAATCCTTTATGACAAAAGGTGAAATACCTATGCCTATAGAAACTTTTCCTTTCCGAGTTACTTCCATTGGTGTCACGTTGCCTTTACGATATAATGCTTTGGTGGACATCATCGGTTCTAGATCTCCCCTTTCGAGTTCCATATGGTCTCGTACTGTCCCTCGACTTCGAAGCCTTTTACACCCCAGATTCACAATGCGTCTGTCACATCTGTTCTGACCATTCCAACCGTTTGTGTGGCTTCTTCAACCCATGTTGTCAGTGCTGCCACTGCTTCTTCAGTGATGACTACTATTGCTGGGCCTTCTGCTGGTCCTACCAATAGTGGCCCAATGGCAGGAGTTGTTAATCCTACATTAAGTACTCTGCCTTCTTCTGGTTCCATTCTAGCAAGGGGGGCATATAATCAATATATCCAAGCTCTTCAGAATCCAAATCCACAAAGTCCATTTCATTATTATGATTCTTGCAGAGCTCACATCTATTACCCCAGACCTATGGCTTCTCAACCTGCGGTTGAGGCCTTGGTTCTGTTGTCTGTTGCTTGGGGCACCACTACTTACCATGGTGGCCAAGCACTTCCTATAAATCTTCAAGGGCCACCCTATCAAGGTCAGCCTGTTACACAAAAAATTTTCACCATGACTTTCTGTAATCAATATGAGTCTATCACCACTCATACATACCTCCTTTGCAAGTCTTAAACCTCAGCTCTACATATCAAGTTCTGAAAATGAGAGAAAGTCCTTAAAAATCTCTAAAACTCTAGTTTCACACTTTCTCTTAGCATTACCTATGTACCGCACCCATTGGTCATGTTCCCTACACACCTGATCGCTTTTTATTTGCATTTATGGGTGTGAACCCCTGTAAAAGTTAAAAAGGTGCAATTTTATTCTTAAAAACGAACTTTGAGTCAATTTTTGAAGCTTCTAGCGGGAATCTTGCGCTGGCAAGTTCGCTCCTTGAGGGTGCATGCATCCCATTCCTTAAGGAGCTAACCCCTTGATGTGAGGAGCTTATCCCCTTGAAGAAGGACTCTATCCCTTCAATGGTGGACCTGTAACCTCCTTCCTTTGCACTATAAAATGAAGCTTTGGGCTGGTTACTTGATAGGTTGAAAGCTGAATATTTTTGAGGGTATATGCTGTTGGAACTTAGTCTTCCAAATTGAGCTGTTGAGAGGAAAGATCACATACCTTTTAATCTCATTTGGGAAAGAGTGAGGCTTGTCAAAGTAGAGGCGATTCCTACCTAGACCCCAGGAAGAGCTTGTACAACATCAAGGCACCAAGGTTGTAAAGTTCTTCTTTGTTAAAGTTAATACAATCAAGTTTATTTTTCTCAATGAGCTATGTTTAATGGTTTATTTCATAGATTCCTTGATCACTATGATGAACATGATTTATTATATTAGCTATGCAGGTGTTCTTTGATGTGTGCTTGTTTGTGTTTGCAGGTTATTAAAAGCCAACTCTTTGAAGCTGTTGGAGCAAGGCTACCACAAACTAGCATTGGATTTAAGGTAGGGTCTAAAACACCTCTTAGTTTTTATTAATGAATCGAAATATGTTTAGAGAAGAGTAGATTTGCTTGTCCTGCTTGTTGCTAGATATCAATTGATACTAGGGAGATCGGTCTTGTTCGCAAGAACGATTTATCCACTTAACAAATTGGCGACTCCACTGGGGACGAGATTTGATTGTTTAATTTTCCTCGATCTTTGATTGGAGAAACTTGATTTTTGTTTCCAGTTTTTACTTGATGTGTGTGGGATTGGGTATTTTGTCAGTCCTGGATTGATTTTTATTTTTTAGAAATTTTTACGAGCACCGCATGTTCTGTTTAAGTTACAGTGCAGACCTGACCACACTGTTTCTTTACTGCACAGAGCGGTACCGCACCTGGTTTCACTGGGGTCCTGCAGACCCTGTCAAAATTTTTGAAAATCTTGAAATCTTTTCATCCAATTTAGTTTAGATATTTCTTATTACTTTTATCCTCTGCCCAAATCTACATATATCTTGTTGAAAGTCTCTCATAAGCAAGTTCCATTAGTGATGTGTTTTGAATGAATTTCTAGAAGTTTTCGCATGCTTGGTTTGGTCTTCACTCAATCTTTGTAGTGACTTGAAGCTTAGAAGCCTAAGAGACCTTAGATCACCCTGGAATCTTTTGTCTTCTTGATAAGTCTGGCTTGTTTGTGAGATCTTCCTTTGGTGAGAAACCAATTTTGTTTCTCTTTGCAAAACTTTGAATGAACTTGGTCGTAAGTTGTGAATTTCATTTGTTAAGTGGATAAATCATTCTTGTAGACAAGACCGATCTCCCTAGTATCAATTGATATCTAGCAACAAGCAGGACAAGAAAATCTACTTTTCTCTAAACAAATTTCGATTCATTAATAAAAACTAAGAGGTGTTTTAGACCCTACCTTAAATCCAACGCTAGTTTGTGGCAGCCTTGCTCCAACAGCTTCAAAGAGTTGCCTTTTAATAACCTGCAAACACAAACAAGCACACATCAAAGAACACCTACATAGCTAATATAATAAATCATGTTCATCATAGTGATCAAGGAATCTATGAAATAAACCATTAAACACCGCTCATTGAGAAAAATAAACTTGATTGTATTAAATTTAACAAAGAAGAACTTTACAACCTTGGTGCCTTGATGTTGTACAAGCTCTTCCCAGGGTCCAGGCAGGAATCTCCTCTACTTTGACAAGCCTCACTCTCTCCCAAATGAGATTAAAAGGTATGTGATCTTTCCTCTCAAAAACTCAATTAGGAAGACTAAGTTCCAGCAGCATATACCCTAAAAAATATTCAGCTTTCAACCTCCAAAGTAACCAACCCAAAGCTTCATTTTATAGTGCAAAGGAAGGAGGTTACAGGTCCACCATTGAAAGGATAGAGTCCTTCTTCAAGGGGATAAGCTCCTCAAATCAAGGGGTTAGCTCCTTAAGGAATGGGATGAATGCACCCTCAAGGAGCGAACTTGCCAGTGCAATATTCCCTTTCGAAGCTTCCAGAATTGACTCAAAGTGAGTTTTTAAGAATAAACTTGCGCCTTTTTAACTTTTACAAGGGTTCGCACCCATAAATGCAGATACAGAGCGGTCAGGTGTGCAGGGAACATGACCAATGGGTGTGGTATCGCAAGTAATGCTAAGAGAAAGTGCAAAACCAGAGTTTTAGAGTTTTTTAAGGATTTTTTCTCATTTTCAAAACTTGATATGTAGAACTGAGGTTTAAGACTTGCAAAGGAGGTATGTATGAGTGGTGATAGACTCATATTGATTACAGAAAGTCATGGTGACAATTTTTTGTGTAACAGATTGCCCCCTAAAGTGTGAAGTC
>APFE030156292.1:83136-113105 GCA_000404065.3 Pinus taeda
TATCTAAACTGCTCTGATACAGGAATGATTTTGTAATACATCACAAGTATAGACATATGTAGACACAGTATGGGCGCAGCCATCTGTTTATGAATAGTACACTGTATAATGAATAACAAAATTCCTCGCAACCTGGATGGTGGAAACTAGAGCCAGGGTCTTCATTTCTGCTTCCTGAACTAGTACGATTCTATCCATGTGAATAAGTGTGTTGAAGTCGAACATGGTAGAAACCACTTGATTATCGGTCGATGATGTAAACCGTTAACAAGTGTGAGAGGAACCACCAGTAATGTCAATGGCCCTCAAAGTACTCAGTACAATCCATGAAATGTGAATGAATGAGTCGATGTCGAACACGTCACAGAATCCTTTGATCGAAGGTCAATGATGCAACCTGTTGTCAAAAGCAAGAAACCTGCCACTGAGGCATGCAGATTCCAAGGTACTGATGATTTCTAGATCATATTTCTAGATAATGAGTTGGAGTCGATAGAAAGCGATCCGTTGCAGGTAAGCCCGCAACACGAAATCATAGATCAAGTTTGAAGAAATATATTTGGCAAGGACTAACTCAGGGATGGTCAAGATGGATTACAAACGTTTTGCAAATGAATGGTTTATTTGAACTGACCTCTTGAAAACATAATGACACTGCAGATGGTTTGGTTACAATTGACCCAAAGCTAATACCCGGAAACCGGCTGAAGACTTTCAATATGGTTTGATTAACTATTAGGCAAAGGATTTCCTAACCCAAGTGAATGAAAAGTCTCGTGTTCAAGAGTGGTTGACTGCTTTTCAAAAGATAAAGTATAAAAATCAAGTTCATTTTTTTGTCTTTTCCCCCACCATTTTTGGCAAGTACCTCTTTATTTTTGACAAGCTTGAGGAGGATAACATTTGCTTGGTTATAAGCTCATCCTTCGGATGAGTCCAACTTAGTTTAAGATTCGAACCCTAGGAAGGAGTGGTCCATTCCTGTTTGTAATTTAACAGCTTTACTGTTAAATTTTAACGAGTCCAGTATAGGAGAAACTCAGTGTTTTTCAATTTTAGGGAGTCAGAAGAAAAACTTAAGAAAACTCCAGGTTGTCCTTTTTCGTAAATTTGTGTCTCCCAAGCCCGAAGAAGCATAAAATAATACTTGAGAGAACCTCTTGACCATTATGATCAAGGAGTACTTTTCATAATTAGTGCCTTCAATCTGAAAAAGTAAAAAAGTGATCGAAAAAACATCGTTTTATTACAAATATCGAACTTGAAACGACAAAAGTCCGGCAATCTTTTCATGTTTATATGGTCAGAAAAGAGCTGTAAGTGGACCGTCCTTTTAATTCCATTTTAACGAGTCTAAAATGAAAAACTTGCCAATCTTTTCATATTTTACGAGTTAGAAAAGAGCTTAAAGAGAACTCCTATGTTTTTTGTTGAAAATGACCAATTCTCCTCGAATACCAATATTCTGCACAAAAACTGCAAACATTACTCATATATGTTTAAAAATTAATAAAAATGTACCAAAAGTGACCTTTTCAAAGTGAAAAATAAATAAATTAAAAATTCATTTATTCAAAAAAATCTTATAAAAAGGGCTTTTGCAAGTTCATTTTCACCGTTTGGCTTTGGAGTAAAAAGTAAGAGCTTTTGGTAAGAAAACTTCCTATGAATATTGTGGAAAATCCGACCGCTAGAATCGAAAACCGTCCTCTCTAGGTAATCCACATCGTCCCTAACTTGCATTTCATCCGTTTTATTTTCATTTTTAGGGCTTTAAAATTCCTTTTTTGAGGAAAATTATGGTTAAAAATCGCTCACGGTGGTTGCGCAGGCGTAGCATGTATACCCTGCGAACCCTGAATTTTTTGTACAAACGAAAGAGTCGGGATCTCGCACCTACCCTTAAGGACAAGTGCGAACCTACGCACTGTCCCTAACACAGTGGGTGCGGACCCCGCAAAACGTGTTTTGAAACCCTATAATTTCTCATTTCTGCCCAAATGTTTTGAAATCACAAAATTCTAAACTGCCTATTTTGTAATGCAGATAGACAAGATGCTTATTTAGCGAGAAAGAGAACATGAAGATGTGGATCAAGCCGCATTACTCCATCCACCTTCAATACAGGCTTTAAGAGCATGCAGACTACTAAAATTTTGGGCCATACCTGGCATGACGGCATAGGTAGACTTTCTACAATGGCTGGTAGACAGGTGGAGCACGTAAGACCATTGTTTCATCATTGTAGGACATTGGCACGAAATCGAGCCAGAGGACATTTATTTTCTAACTGGTTTGCCGAAGAGAGGCAAAGGATTATCTCTATTCGGATCTAGGCCAGGTGGCCAGTCTGTCAGTAGTCTCCGACTAGAGTTTTGCATTGTCCAAACTGTGGACAAACGGATAGATGTTAAGACCATCACCCATCCTGAACTTAAAGTGATCACATTTACTTTTACCAGACTATGTAGAAGTGCAGCATTGCATTTAGCTACCGGTTCCCAGATGCACATGGCAGTAGACTGCTTCTAAGGCACCATATTCAACTGGTGCGATGCTGTGTTGGCCAATGTGAAAGGCCAACTAACTAGGGAAAAGAATGGACAACTAAAGAAATTTGGATATGGTTACTTAGTTGTGAGCTTTTCCCTAGAGAGGGTACCTATGCTGGTTCCACAGAAACTTATCGTTGAGGCTGGACTTCCCCGAGATCCCAGGATTATGCGTTAGGTTGCAGTCATGGCCCACCATCCTGAGGAGGGCACTAAGGTTGTTCGATTCTCACCTAAGTACTTTCGCTGGTTGGGAAACCAACTTTTCGTGATACAGGACTTTCCATATGCTGGGATGGATTATCGTGGTGATCCAAACATGGCTCTTCCACCAAGAGAGCAATGGGATGATACAGGTAAAATTGTTTTCAACATTTTCAAAATTATATATATATTGTTTTTAAATCATCCAAAAACTGATAGTAAAAAGTTTTAAATGCATGTGGGTCCACGACGACCAGCCGCTCTCCCGCCCTATGAGAGAAGACACCCAGCTGTTGCGGCACCAGCCCCACAGGACCAATCAGCAGAGACCTTGGCCGAATTGGAGAGTTATCTAGAGCGCTTAACAGTAGATATTCCAAAGACTAGCATAGATGATATTCCTCTTAGGCTTCAGCGTTATGTGATTGGTGTCCCGGGACCTTTTAGGAGGTTCCTTTGTAGGGTAGTCGGAGCAGTGGTTTCTTATCGTGATCATCATCAGGGATAGGATGATCGTCTTTGTAGACTTCATATGACATTTATATCTTTTTGTGCTATCATTTTTTCCTATCATAAGGTGTTTTTCAACCTATGATCAAAGACGATGTATATTTTGACACACTTCTATGCTATTACTATTACTGGTTATCTTGTATAACATGCTTATGGAATGTTTTTAAATTTACTATCTTGATCATTGCAAATGACTATTTAACATTTGAGAAGCAACTGCATCTGCTAATGTGTTTAAATATCTTGGAATATGTTGATATTCAATGTAGTCAAATTCACATTCCAAGAGACGAACTCTCAAAAATAATCTTAATAAAACTGGATTTCTAATGGCATAAAATCTGTTAAGATGTAATACAATGAGTTCAGAATCTAACCTTACAATCAAACTCTGAATCCCAAATGAGATGGATTCAGATAATAACTCAATCACTGCACTATACTCTGCAATGTTATTCATTGTTTGACCAAGGCTTACCCCATGCATAAATACTAACTCGTCAGAGGGTGAATAGATAACCCAAGTTGCGGAAGAAATATTCCATGTACTACAACAGGCACCATCAGCAAAACCGATATATGTTTGAGAAGATGCCGACATTTGCAATATCAAGAGTAAAACCAAGATAAGTAGGAATAATGGCAAAACACTCTCTAAACTAGGCACACTTTCTAATCTAAAACACACCAACTAAAAGAAATCTATTCTAACCAGAATCTCCACACCAAAATTTAAGTATAATATATTTTCAGGTAAAGCCCATTTCTGGGTTTACCTAAAGAGACACCGTCAAAATATATTAATTCATAGGCCCCTTTAGCCAGTTTTCGCTTAACAACAAAAGGACCATGCCACATGGGTATGAATTTTCCAACCCCTAGCTTATCGTTAGCTTGATCGTATAATAAAACTAGGTCCCCTTCCGAAAAATTACGAGGTGTAACATTTCGATCATACTGAGCTTTTATCCTTTCTGCATGAGTCTCAATTTCTAAAGCAGCATCACATCGATTCTCATCTAATTGAGCTAAGTACAACAAACTTTTTTCCTCCTTGAAAGTGGTTGGAAGTAATTCCATGACTATTTGCAACGACGGAATTTCGCATTCAATGGGTAACACGGCTTCCAACCCGTAAACGAATTGAAAAGGAGTGAACCCTGTTAATGTTTTGACTAAGGTTCAGTATGCCCAAAGTGCTTAAATAACTTGTTATTCCAATTCGACCGATGAATACCAATGATTCGTCGGATCATGGTGACTAGAACTTTGTTGATTGCCTCAACCAGACCATTAACCTGTGGGTAATATGGAGTAGAGCTATCGTGATTTTCTAGCTCTGTCATCATGATGTTTCAGAAATGGCTCCCATGATCAGTGATAATTTCTTGAGGAACACCGAACCTAGAAATTATATGATTGAAAACAAAAAT
Source organism: Pinus taeda (assembly GCA_000404065.3). Taxonomy (NCBI): domain Eukaryota; kingdom Viridiplantae; phylum Streptophyta; class Pinopsida; order Pinales; family Pinaceae; genus Pinus; species Pinus taeda. The sequence goes on from APFE030156292.1 coordinate 87,839, forward strand.
AGCAGCAGTTTTGTCGTCTGTCAAAAATGTAGTTATCGCCTCGGCCCACTTGGTAAAATAATCTACTGCAAGGATAATATACGCATGCCCCCCGGCCGAGTGAGGGTTACATGTAATAAATTCGATACCCCATTTTGCAAAAGGACCAACAACAATTTTAGGGTGGAGAGGAGCAGGTGGAGCACGCATATTTTGATCAAAATTTTGGCAATTGTGGCATTTCTGGACTGCATTGGTACAATCTTTAAAGAAGGATGGCCAGAAATAACCAGCGCGCAATATCTTTTGGGTTGTGGCATACCCAGACATATGACCACCACACGCTCTAGAGTGACAGTCATTCAAAACCTTTTCAACTTCCTCATGAGTTAAACAATGACGGAAAATAGAATCCACCCCATGACGATAGAGTGTATCTCTAATAATTTTGTATTGTTGGGATTGGAAACAGATATTCTTTCGCTGAGATCGTGAAATTTTAGGCCGAAAATATTGGGTTTGGAGATAGACAATTATATCCCCATACCAAGGATCAAGAGTACTAATAAGAAACAATGATTCATCCACAAGGGATTCTTCTGCCACAGTTTCGGTATCAGTATGCGGGAAGTCACACATTAACTCTGCAAAAACCAAAGACTTCTTTGACTTGGACTTTTCAAATTCCAATTCAAATTCCAGCAGGATAACAATCCATTTGGAATACTTTCCACCTAGCAATTGTTTAGTCAAAATATAAGTCATAGGGTTACATTCAGAAAGTACTGTGGTTTTGTGTAGTAGAACGTAGTGACGAAATCGTTGGACAGCTTGAACAGCTACCATAGCCAATTTCTCTACATGTGAATACTTAAGCTCAGTTGGATTCAAAGTTTGACTAAGATAGTAGATCACATGTTCATCATTGAATTCATCTTCCTAAACTAAAACCATTCCAATGGTGGAATGAGAAGCGACGAGGTACAAAAAGTAATCTTGGTTGTAGTTGGGAGGATGCAATAACGGTGCATGGGTAAACGTGTGTTTAAGTGCATCAAAAGATTTTTGAGCTATCTCATCCCAAAAGAATGGAGTGTTCTGTTTCAGCAACCTGGTAAAACCTTTCGTTATCTCGGCGTAGTTAGGAATGAATCGACGTAAAAAGTTTGCTTTCCCTTTCCAACTTTAGAGTTGCGAAGAGTCAAAGGTGGAGGTAATTTAACAATGGCTTCAACCTTCGAGGGATCGACACAAATGCCAACTTTTGAAACAACAAATCCTAGTTAGTGAACCGTTTCTATACAGAAAACACATTTGTGTGGATTCAACCTTATTCGATAATGCATACATCTCATAAATCTGGCTCGTAAATGAGTGAGATGATCGGCTCTACGTAATGAATGAGCAGGTAAATCATCGAGATAAGGCTGCACAATGTGCTTGATGTCATGAAATGCGTAAGACATAGCCCTTTGAAAATTTGTTTCGGCGTTCTTCAACCCAAAAGGTAATTTGCAATAAGCAAAGGTCCCCCATGGACAAATGAAATCCATTTTTGGTTGATCAGCAGGGAGTATGTTAATTTTATTGTAACCAGAAAATCCATCCATAAAGGAGAACATTTCACTGTCGACACAATCATTAATTATTTGATCGATATAGGGATTTGGATAAGGTCCTTTCAACAGGCTCGATTAATATCCCTATAATCAATACATATTCTTATCGTTCCTTGCTTTTTGTTAACAAGAACAATATTCGATACCCAATCTATTAAAGGGATCAAATATATAAAACTTGCTTTAAGTAATTTCTCAACTTCAGCTTTAATAGCAGCAGCTTTTCTTGGGTGTAGCTAACGCAAACATTGCCGAACGGGTTTAGCATCCGGGTAAGTTTTGATTTCATGGACAAAAATTGAAGGATCGATTCCTGGCATTTCTTCATATGACCAGGCAAACACATCGCGAAATTCTTGAAATAGGGCTTTAAAAGTTTGGATTTCCTCATCCGTACAAGAAGCACCTATATGAATTTTTCAATAACTCTGGGTTTCACTGAAATGTCAATAGGAATAGTTCGAGAAATGTTTCCCAAATTCAACTCAGAATCAGGATGTATCAGTAGATTATGTGGTTCCTTGACATAATTAGTGGTAAAAATAGATGAGAAATCATTTTCAAAATGATTAAGCTCAGGTAAAAATGAAGATCGATGATGAAGATCTTCCCATGGTAAATCATCAACAGATAAAATCTCATGAATTTGCTCATCAGTATGAACAGTTTCAGAAAAGGTTGTTGAATCTGAGGTTGAGATTAAAATTGACTCTGCATGGACCACATTCATTGGATCAATTTCGATTGAAATAGAGTCGGAAAACGACTGTACTACCTGATATGCAACCTCAAATAGACTCAAGGGCATGGCATCACCAAATGAGTCCACCTCGGAATTGGAAGGAATGATCCAAGGATCATCAAGAACTATAGTGCCTAATGAAATCATATGAATAGTTGAAAAAGGAGGCGATACGTTCGGAGGTGGAAAGGAGAAAGTTCCCAGTATACCAGAATCTTTGACTAATCCCACTCCAACATCCTTGTAAGAGATAGTTGTTTTACCGACATGTTGAATACTCTCAGAAGAGGTTGGGTTAGATGAAAAGTAAGTCAACTGATCTATTGTAACGATCTTTCCATTATAAGGGAACTTTATGAGCCGAAAGACTGATGAAACAACAGCAGTGATCACGTAAGACCAACTGCGACCCAAGAGAAGGTTGTAATATTAAGGGGCATCAACCACCTCCACATCTAGATTAACAGTTTTGCCTTCTACCCCTATAGCTAAATCCTGCAGAATGCCATAAGGATGAAACCCTCGGCCGTCAAAAGTCTTCAAAATCGTCGGGGATTTGTTAAGTGTCAGAGAACCAAGCGATTTCCAACACAAAATTGACATAATACATGTTGAATCTCCCTCACAATCACAGTTTGAAAGCAAGGCCTGTTTTTGAGCTCCCTCATCAATCACAGTCCGAAAGCAAGGCCTGTTTTTTACTAACACTAGGATCTGGAAAGCCATTTCATGAGGTAAGCAAGGTGTACTATTTTCTAAATCAAAGATTATAAGGTTGGAATCCTGAACATCAACGGCTCCTATAGAAGACAAAAGCAATTTACATTGTGCTGGACATGATTGTAGCACTTCCAAAAGCTGACATTGTTGAAGGATATATAGCTAAATCTTCAACAATGTTATAGTTTTGAGGAGCTCTCGCATGTGGATTTAAAGTTGACTTCCGAAGTATACCTTTAGCAGGCGGTTTGATTACTAAGTCTGGATTAGGTTTCTCGATCTGCAGCAGATCGAAACCAGGAGGAGTTGAATTTGATGGGTTTAAACTAGAAGATTCTGGTTCCTTACCACCAACAGGATTCTTACTTCCATAATCTTTCTATCGTGTCACAATCCTAACATGGGACATCATCATAATTGGTTCTTCTGAGGCATTTGATGAAGAACCTATCATCTTACTATCTTGAGTGGGAAAAGGATCCTTCAAGACAGCAGGCATTTGAGAACCTTTGACGATTTTTGAAACCTCAACTCTATGTGGACAATCTCTTGTAAAGTGCTCCTCGTCACAGATGAGACAAGGATAATGAGGTTTACGTTTCTCATCAGTAGATTCAGTTTTTTCTAGTTTCTCTTTTGCATTTTGTCTTTTTTTCTTCTTCCCTTTCTTTTTACCACCAGATTTGGATTTGGCCGTAGAAGATTCTACAACATGACTATCGGCAGGAACTTCAGCGGAAGCTTCTCCTGTTGGGGAATCTGGTAAAGTTATAATAGGAGAAGAATTCTTTGCAGATTTCTTCTTACTTTTGGTATTAACTGTAGCAATCATACCATCAGTGGCATGAGACCCTGAAGGAGTTACTGTTATTTGATTTTTCTTTGGAAGATCGAGGATTTTTTATGTAAAGTACCCGACTGCATATAAACTAAGTCAAGGTGCTGAGCTTGAGCAATTACTTGCTCCTCAGTAACGACTCCTGACTTAGCTACATCCTTAGTGATTTTTGGTAATAAGGATTTAACAAACCATTCTGCCAAAATTTGATCCGGGATATAAAATTTCACTAAACGTCGTTGACGTCGCCATTCATGAATATGGTCTAAAATATATGTAGACATTGACTATTTCAATGAAGTTAATAATTCTGTGCCATTGGCATATCTGATAGGCAACTGAAAATGAGTTAAGAACGAAGTAGCTAACTGACTAAAATTATAAAAAGAGCTTCGTGGCAACTCAATGTACCACTTAGCTGCAAGACAAATTAGAGTGCTTTGAAAAAGCCTTAAGCTAATTGAATCATCTATAATAGAATTTGATGCACACCAAAGGTGATAGGTCATCACATGGTTCCATGGATCCTCTCCAGGTTTTCCCTCAAACTTAGGAATATCACTGGGCAACTTATTAGGCATTGGCGGCCAATACGGAAGATAATGAATTGGATCGTTCGTAAGGCACGACAAGTCAGGTAAATCCGAAGTTGCGATGAATGGTAACTGACTGTTAGGGTCTCGAAAACCTTGGGACACAAGACCAGCTCTAGGAGGAGGATACCCAGGATAACCTGGAATTGGATTTTCATTTGGAATATTATATCCTCCCGGAAAACCAGGATTAACTGGACCAAACTGGGATTGTTGAGATTGAGGTTGTTGATATGTATACCTAGGGAACAGTTGATACTGATAAACTGGGGTTTGCACAGTAGGACTGTATTGATACTATCCCTGGTACGGTTGATAAGTAAATTGAGGTTGACTTGTGACAACCGTACTTGGACCAGGTTGTCCTACAGGCATCTGAACCGAAGTGCGGATTGTAGGTCTAGACTGGGGTATAGAGGTCTGAGGAGTTGATACAGGAACAGTAGAAACCAGAGCTATCGATACTCTAGAAGTAGGTGGGGTATATTGAATAGAAGCTGCAGTAGTTGCAGCAGTCGATTGAGAAGGAGTTCGAGGCGAACTAGGCCCAGGCTGATGAACTACACCAGGTGCAGAAGTTTGGATAGTAGATTGGACGGGTTGCTGGGTTGAACCAGAAACCATGGGTTGTCCAGGCTGAGATGACAACTGCACATTGGGTTGCAAAATCTGTTGAGTTTGAGATGGATCCCACACCATATTCATTCTGAGGTAAGGGCCCATAACAGGTTGAGCATATTGAGGACCATAACCAGGTTGAGTGTAGGACTGATAATTTCTAGTTCCTTAAACAAAAGATTGACCAGAAGGTGGTTGGAAGCCTTGAGATTGGTACTAACCTTGAGGTTGATAACCTTGAGGCGGGTACTAATACTGGGGTTGACCTTGAGGTATATATTGGTACTGGGGTTGACCTTGAGCCACATACTATGTCTGAGGTTGACCTTGAGGCATATATTAGGTCTGGGGTTGACCTTGAGGCATGTACTAACCTTGAGGTATGTACTGACCTTGAGGTTGTCCCCCACGCGGAACTTGACTGCCTTGAGGTTGCCCCCCAGGCGGTATTTTACTGCCTTGAGGTTGCCCCCCAGGCGAGAACAGATTACCTTGAGGTTGCCCCCCAGGTGGATTCTGACTACCTTGAGGTTGCGGATTTGGAATAGCACCAGACATCATAAGAATTTGTTCTATGCTCAACGGTGGAGTTCCATTATGACCAGTAGATACCACATGTTCGATGGGTTGAGGATACGCTCCTGAAAAAGTACCAGAAACTGATTGATACCCAGATGGAACAGAAGGACCGCCATATAAAAATGTTTTCAGATTTTGATAAAACATGGATGACCGGTTTGACATATTCAAAGGAGGATAATAACCTTTGGGCGTTGGATGAAAAGGAATACGAGGTGGTGAAGCAACGAGACCCAGATTTTCTAAACAATTCGTCAAAGATACGTACCAAGTGTCACTTCGAAAAGGACTGTAAAAAATAGATTCACACTCCCTAAGTTCTATAGTTGGTTGATTTTGAAGGGGAGTTATATCCTCGTCCGGAATAACAAGTTCTTCAATAGAAATAAGTCTCGTCGGAAGATTCTAGGTAATGACACTTCTTACCCTGGGTGAACCAGGGGCACTAGAAACTGGAGAAGCAAATCCCGAGGATGGAGTAGTAGCAGGTTCAATTTCAGGTTCAGAAATTTTAGGTTCCTCAACGAGTTCACCAGTAGAAGAAAACTACCAGTAAACTCAAAAACTGAAAGTGGTTCGCAAAAATACTCTATTGCTGGAACGTGATAATCAGGATGAATAACCAAAGATGATTCTCCAGCCTTTGGTGACCCAACTCTACTTTCACTAGGTGTGACAAGAGCTTTAAGCCCTTCAAGCTGACTTGGTGTATATTCGGGAGGCTACCCCCGAAGTCTATGGGATTGTCTCAGTAATTCAGCCACGATTAATTAATTAATTACTTCACATGAAAACAAAGAAAATCTCAAGAAAACCACCTAAAGTCTCGAAAGAACCAAACAATTGAAACAGAAACCTAACAATCTAAGAGTTCAAACCACACACAAACAGTATTTTTCCGTACCTAAAACACTAGTTGGTGATGAAATCCAACCTCACAGAATTCAATACAGAATGGCGGTTGGAACAGTTACCCTGACAACCTGCTTAATGAAATATACTGGCACAAGTTTCTCCACAAAACCGTCTCGAGTGAAGATAACCCCCCAGAGAGTCCAAGTGAGTCTAGTCAACGTCTGTTCCAGGTACAATGGGATCTTCCCTCCACCGTCACCTTAGGAAGAATCCTAAAGATAATGGCCACTAAGGTTACCAACGGAAACAAGCATACCTGAGGGAACAGTCTACAATTCGATACGCACGCAAGGGCAGAGTAAAAAAGCTCAATCCCCTTGAAGGCTCCTTGACATAATCCAAGGTTTACCAACAAGTGTCCCTAGGCTCCTCGACAATGGTCAATCCGAGGTTTACCATTTTTAATACGTGAATATCTTCTATTGTTCCCAATGAGGAAGGATTGATTACCTCACTGGTTCAGATATGATCTTATGCTTCTCCTTTAAGAGGAGCTTTCCCAGAGCATAGATGTAACAATTGGAATTTCTTCCTACTGCAAGATTGACTAATTGTTTGTTTTAACTATCTTAGAGAGTTAATTACTCCCTACTCCAAGGTACTAGCCTAAGTTATGTTGGTGAGTAAGAGCCCTAGAAATAAAAAGATTGCTAGATGAATTTTAATTAAGCGTTAATTTTATTGGTTGTTTCTTAAGTCAAAAGGTATGGAAATGAAACTTTGTGGTGTGAAGAATCGACTCCAAAACACTAAAAAATGCACCTAAGATGATCAATTCTTTTCCTTTTTAATGAAGTTCTAGCTAAAGGAAGATTTGAGAATGCAATTCTTTGAAAACAAAACTTTCCTTCAACATAAAAACAAAAAGAAAAACCCCTTTTTTTTTTGTCTTTTTCAAAACACTCAAACAAAGCTACTAACTATGCTCACGAAATAAATCCCTTTTCATTCAACACTCAAAACTAGAAAAACAATTTTTCAAAAGAGAAACTAGAATTTCTAGATAACACACTCAAAACTATGAAAAATCTAATCTTGAGATCTAACTTCTTAAAACTAATCAAAATAAAAGCTTCAAATGTTTTTTGAGCATGTTTTCCCTTAGTTATTCAACAAACTAAGGATTAATTCGTTTAGCAAGACAAATCAACCAAAAACATCCAGTTATGTTTTTATAACAAATGAAATTCACAACTTATGACCAAGTTCATTCAAAGTTTTGCAAAGAGAAACAAAATTGATTTCTCACCAAAGGAACATCTCACAAACCAGCTAGACTTATCAAGAAGACAAAAGATTCCAGGGTGATCTAAGGTCTCTTAGGCTTCTAATCTTCAAGTCACTACAAAGACTGAGTGAAGACCAAACCAAGCATGCGAAAACTTCTAGAAATTCATTCAAAACACAACACCAATGGAACTTGCTTATGAGAGACTTTCAACAAGATATATGTAAATTTGGGCAGAGGATAAAAGTAACAAAAATGATCTAAACTAAACTGGACGAAAAGATGTCAGGAGCGTCTCCTCAACCCATCGAACATGTGGTATCAACTGGTCATAACGGAACTCCACCGTTGAGCGTAGAAGAAATTCTTATGATGTCTAGTGCTATTCCAAATCCGCAACCTCAAGGTAGTCAGAATCCGCCTGGGGGGAAACCTCAAGGTAATCCATTCTTGCCTGGGGGGAAACCTCAAGACAATAAAATACCGTCTGGGGCGCAACCTCAAGGCAATCAAATTCCTCCTGGCGGGCAACCTCAAGGTCAGTACATACCTCAAGGTCAGTACATACCTCAAGGTCAGTACATGCCTCAAGGTCAACCCCAGACTCAATATATGCCTCAAGGTCAACCTCAGACTTAGTATGTGCCTCAAGGTCAACCCCAGTATCAATATATACCTCAAGGTCAACCCCAGTATCAGTACCTGCCTCAAGGTTTCCAACCACCTTTTTGTCAATATTTTGTTCAAGGAACTGGAAATTATCAGTCCTACACTCAACCTGGTTATGGTCCTCAATATGCTCAACCTGTTATGGGCCCTTACCCCAGAATGAATATGGTGTGGGATCCATCTCAAACTCAACAGATTTTGCAACCCAATGTGCAGTTGTCATCTCAACCTGGACAACCCATGGTTTCTAGTTCAACCCAGCAACCCGTCCAGTGTACTATCCAAACTTCTACACCTGGTGTAGTTCATCAGCCTGGGCCTAGTTCACCTCGAACTTTGCCTCAATCGACTGCTGCAACTACTGTAGCTTCTGTTCAATCTACCCCACCTACTTCTGGAGTATCAACAGCTCCAGTTTCTACTGTTCTTGTATCAACTCCTTAAACCTCTGTACCCCAATCTGGACCTACAATCCAGACTTCGGTTCAGATGCCTGTAGGACAACCTGGTCCAAGTACCGTTGTCACAAGTCAACCTCAATTTACTTATCAACCGTACCAAGGACAAATATCAATACAGTCCTGTTGTGCAAACCCCAGGTTATCAATATCAACCATTCCCTGGGTATACATATCAACAACCTCAATCTCAACAACCCCAGTTTGGTCTGGTTAATCCTGGTTTTCCAGGAGGATATAATATTCCAAATGCAAATGTAATTCCAGGTTATCCTAGGTATCCTCCTCCTGGAGCTAGTCTTGTGTCCCAAGGTTTTCAAGACCCTAACTGTCACTTACCGTTCATCGCAAATTTGGATTTACCTGACTTGTGTGCCTTACGAACAATCCAACTTATTATCTTCTGTATTGGCTGCCAATGCCTAATAAGCTGCCCAATGATATTCCAAAGTTTGAGGGAAAACCTGGAGAGGATCCATCGAACCATGTGATGACCTATCACCTCTGGTGTGCATCAAATTCTATTATAGATGATTCAATTCACTTAAGGTTTTTTCAACGCACTCTAATTGGTCTCGCGGCTAAGTGGTACATTGAGTTGCCACGAAGCTATTTTTATAATTTTAGTCAGTTAGCTACTTCGTTCTTAACTCATTTTCAATTTCCTGTTAGATATGAAAATGGCATGGAATTATTAACTTCATTGAAACAGTCAACATCTACATATATTTCACACCATATTCATGGATGGTGACGTCGACGAAGTTTAGTGAAATTTTATATCCCGGATCAAATTTTGGCAGAATGGTTTGTTAAATCCTTATTACCAAAAATCACTGAGGATGTAGCTAAGGCAGGAGTCATTACTGAGGAGAAAGTAATTGCTCAAGCTCAGTACCTTGACTTAGTTTAAACACAGTCAGGTACTTTACATGAAAAAATCCCTGACCTTCCCAAGCAAAATAAAATAACTGTTGGCATTATGGCTCAGTTCTAGAGCTATGGCACGAGTGTTGTTCTTGATGGCAACTCTCTTTGGTAACAGATCTCAGTTCAGGCACTCAGAAAGTAGAAAAAGACATATACGCACATTCATCTAGACGAAGGCACGTATACACACGGGTTATACATTACAAAAGTGTGTATATGTTGGGGATCATTCTTTTGGACCTTGGCAGTTAGATCTTGGAACTTGAGCCTTTATTTTGGACCATGGCGTCTCGTCAGATGTGTTGATCCCTATTTTTGGGTTCATGGTATTGGAATGTTATGGTTTTCGACCATGGTATTGGGGAAGGCTTAAGGCTATAAAAGAGGAAGGAGATCTTGTGACAAATCACCAATCTGAATTATAATTGAAGATTTGATAAAGTGCTAGAGCTGGTATATTGGGTGGTAATGCAGATCTGGATCTGAAGGAAGGAGGAACCTTAGCGCAAAAGGAAGGATAAGTTCTATTCATGGGTCATAATCTTTAAGCTTCAATGATAGTATCTTTTTATGATTTTGATCTGCTAGATGTGACGCTTGCTTGATCTATCTGGTAATCTGGGTTAATTAATGATTGAATAGTTGAAAGAGTGAATTATCCTTCGTAAGATCTGTACGCAGGTTCAGTAAGGCAAAGACGCATATACACACAGTCTCAGTGAATTAAAGGAGCGTATACGCAAGTTGTTCCATACGCAGATGCGTATGCACGCTAGTTTCAGGCATTTGAAATAGCATATATAATCTAAGTTGTGATCTAGCTCCTTCTGACTATTGATGTTGTGTTCTGGGTTCTGCTTTCTGGTGTATGGTTTCTGGTACTGTGTTTGGGTACAACTGTAAGGAGAATATCTACTTGATTCAGATCTAATTTGTGAAAAGGAGATTGGTTGATTCTTGATGATTGTTTGATGTTCATGGATCCAGTCTGAAAATTGATGAAACTTGGTCCCTGGAAGAAAGAGAAGGTTGTAGCCTTCTGTAGGCCTACACCTACGTACTAGTATCTTGGCTAGTGCAAGAGCAAAGGGGGTTGTAGCTCCCTTCCAGGAGAGCCTGGAAAACGAGAGAGGGTTGTAGCTCTCTGCAGGTTGCAGCCTGCATACTGGTAAAAATACTGCACCAGTATATTGTAAAAGAAGTTTCTAATTGAAAAGAAGATAGAGACGAATTGCAGCAGGTGGTTTTCACCCACATTGGGTTTCCACCTTATATCTTGTGTTCTTGAGTGTGACTGTTTCTCTACTTTGTTTAACTGTCTCTGGTTACTGCTATTTGATTCTGCATCACAGATTAACAATCATCATCAGAAAGATTAAGTAAAGTAAAAGCTTACTTTGTATACACAGGTTTCCTTCTGCATAATTGCCTATATACGCAGGTTAATTAAACTTAAGTAGCGTATGTCAGTTGTTTTGAAAAGGAATAATTACTTTGACAATACTGATTCACCTCCCCCCCTCTCAGTATTATTTCCAACAATTGGTATCAAAGCAGGTCCTTCTGAAGAAGCTTGATCGCTTGAAGGAAGATCTTTCATCATGAGCAACTACGCGAGGGAAGCATCAATCAGGCCACCGGTTTTTTGACGGGACAAACTTCGTACATTGGAAGGTAAGAGTTACTTCCTATCTTCAATCTCTGGGTACTGAAGTATGGGATATCATAGATACAGGGTATACGTTTCCAGCATCAACTCCCACAGATCCGGCTGAAAAGAAGAAATGTGAAACGAATGCAAAGGTTGTCAATACACTATTGGGATGTCTATCACAATCTGAATTTGTCAAAGTCATGCTGTATAAATCAGCTAAGGAAATATGGGACAAGATTGTTCTGAGCTATGAGGGAGATGAACAGGTAAAAAGGGAAAAACTCCAAACTCTCAGAATTCAGTATGAAAATCTCAGAATGTATAGTGATGAAAGTGTGGCTAACTATTTTCTTCGTGTAGATGAGATTGTAAATTGTATGAAAAATTTGGGTGAAGAAGTAAAGGAGGCTGTTGTAGTTGAAAAAGTTCTAAGATCTTTGTCCCTTAGTTTTGAATCTAAAGTTTCTGCTATAGAAGAAAAGGAAAAGCTTCAAGACCTTAAAATGTCACAGTTGCATGGAATTCTAACTGCTTATGAAATGAGGAAAGGTGGACCATCAAACAGGAGAGAAGCTGCCTTCAAGGTTTATGGCAAAGGAAACTACTATGAGTCTGAACACATATTAGAAGAAGAAGAAGAATCAAATTTTGTCAAAAATCTTCAACGAGGCACTGGATGTTTCCGAGGTAAGTTACCATTCAAATGCTTTGCTTGTGGAAGAGTAGGTCACTATGTTGCCAAATGTCCTAACAAAGATAAGATTGGCAAGGGGAAGGAACCTGTTAGATGGAACAAGAAACAAAATGCAAATAAAAAAAGCTACTACACTCATGAAGATAGTGATGGACTATCAAATAGCGATGAAGATGATCGAGGTAACCACTATAAGCTTTTAATGGCATTTGAAAATGATGATTACATGGATGCTATAGATGTGGATGGTTTTTATGATGAAATTACTAGACTCAAAAGATGTTTAGATGAAAGTAATGTGATCATTGACTCTCTACAATCTCAACTTGATGAGAAAGAAAAATCTCTTGAAAAGTTAGAATGTGAAATTGTTGGCCTTAGAAAAGAAATTGAGAAAAAAAAGGCTCTTAATCTTAAATTTGTTAAAGGATCTGAAACCCTAGATGAGATTATCAGTGTGCAGCGTTCCCCTCTAATCAAGACAGGTCTGGGGTATAATGGAGAAACATCTCAAGCTTCCACCTCTAAAAGTTATCTTGATGCAGGAAGAAGGAGTGAGCAAAGGCCTAATAGAAATCATCAGGTAAATTAGGGACATTCTTCTTCAAGAATGAACAAAGACTATCAAGAAAATCGGGGGCATGTTACCTTAAGGAAAAACAGAACCTACAATCAGTCACAGGTAAAATCTTCCAAATTTTCTTCAAGAATGGATGGCAGTGGAAACGATAATCGGTTGGATGATAGTCGTAGGAATTTCTTCAATGGCCAATGTTTCTCTTGCCGTAAATTTGGTCACAAAGCAGCTCAATGTGTTGCCTATAAGACAATCATGAATAGAGAAGCACAAAAACAAAGAAGTATGCCGTCAATCACAAAGAGGACCTAAAACAATTTTTCCGCCCTTGAAAGTGAAATTGAATGCTCTATTTGTAATAATTTTGGACATGAAGATTCTGAATGCAGGAGCAGGTTTTGGAAGACAACTCAGAAGGAATTTACCCCAAGTGCCAAAACATGGAGAATGAAGGAACCACAACCAGAAAGATGTGGGATAGCCTTATATGCGGAAGGACAAGAAAATCAATGGTACATCGACAGCGGATGTTCGAAGCATATGACAGGTGATAAAGAAAAACTTGAATCATATACTGCCTTAGAAAAGGGAAAGAAATTTTCATTTGGAAATGATACCCCAGCAACCATAAAAGGAAAAGGCATTGCTCAGTTGAAAGAGGATGTCAAAGCTGGAAATATTCTGTATGTTGATGGCTTAAAACATAATTTATTGAGTGTCAGTCAGATGTGCGATAATGGAACCGAGGTGATATTTCGATCAGATGGGTGTAGTGTTCGTGACCTTAATACAGGAAGAACAGTAATCAAAGGCAAAAGAACTCCAAACAATCTATACATATTTGAAGAAGGAGAACAACAATGTTACTTGAGCAAGAATGATGAACACTGGTTATGGCACCGGAGGTTGGGGCATCTAAGCTTTTCACAAATAAGGAAAGCTTGCAAGTACCAGGTAGTTCGTGGTCTTCCAGACATTAAAATTCCAGACAACACCATATGCAAATCATGTCAGTTTTGGAAGCAAACTAGAACTAACTTCCCTGAGAAGGAAGGATCAGTCAGCAGGCCTCTTGAGTTAGTTCATACAGATGTATGTGGTCCATTTAGTACAAGGTCACCTCGAGGAGAAGAATACCTTATATTATTCATTGATGACTACCCCAAGATGGTTTGGTTAGGACTTATGAAGCACAAGGATGAAGCATTCAAAAAATTTAAATCCTTCAAAGCCTTGGTTGAAAATGAATCAGATTACAAAATTAAGTGCCTCAGGTCAGACAGAGGTGGGGAGTTTACCTCAAATGAATTTTTTGATTTCTGTGAAGATCAAGGGATAAGAAGGGAATTTTCTACAGCTAAGACTCCTCATCAAAATGGAGTGGTAGAAAGGATGAACAGAACTATCCAACAAATGGCCCGTGCTATGCTTGATGAGTCTGGAACTCCTGCAACCTTCTGGGGTGAAGCTGCATACACTGCGGTTGTTATTCTCAATAAAACAAATGTTCGAGTGAACAACACTCAAACTCCACATGAGCTCTGGTACGGTAAAACTCCTTCGGTAAAGCATTTCAAAATCTTTGGGAGCAAATGCTATATTAAGAATACAGATGAACATCTTGGCAAACTTGAACCTAGAGCAGATGAAGGCATTCTCCTTGGATATTCTCCCTACAGCAAAGCATATAAGTTCTATAATAAAAGACTTGGAAGAATTGTTGACAGCATTGACGTAGTGGTTGATGAAAAAGGATACATCCCCAGGCAAGTAAATCATGAAGCTATCGAAGAAGATGAAGACTACTCTCCATATCAGACAGATGATGAAGAAGAACCTCAAGAGGCACCAGAGGAACAGATAAGCATAGAAGAGAAGACTCCATCTAGGTATGTTCAAAAGAATCATCTTGAATCTCAGATTTTGGGGCAGAAGGAAGCAGGTGTACAAACTAGAAGAACAATTGCAGAAGCCTCAAGCTATTTGGCATTACTCTCCTCTACTGAGCCACAAAATGTAAAATAGGCATGCAAATATGAAAGCTGGGTAAAGGCAATGGATGAAGAACTTGAGCAGATTGAAAAGAACAACACTTGGGAGTTGGTTCCTAGACCAAAAGATAAGAATGTCATAGGGACAAAATGGATCTTCAAGAGCAAGTTGAATGAGAATGGGGAAGTCATTAGAAACAAAGCTAGACTTGTTTGTAAAGGATATACTCAACAAGAAGGGATAGATTTTGAAGAAACTTTTGCTCCGGTTGCTAGACTTGAGGCCATTCAAATGTTCCTTGCTCTCTCAAGCTTTCAAAATTTCAAAGTCTTTCAAATGGACGTGAAATCTGCCTTTCTGAATGGGGACTTAGAAGAAGAAGTGTACATTGAGAAACCAGATGGTTTCATCCTTGGGAATGATCCAAATCTTGTATGCAGACTGAAAAAGGCTCTCAATGGTCTTAAACAAGCTCCAAGGGCTTGGTACTACCGATTAGACAAATATCTTCATCAACAAGTTTTTTCAAAAGGATCAGCAGATAGCAATCTTTATTTAAAAATTGAAAATGACAAATTGCTAATACTTGTTGTGTATGTAGATGACATTATCTTTGGCAGCAATGAAGAAGCTATGAGTCAAATTTTTTCCTTGGTGATGCAAAAAGAATTCGAAATGTCTATGCTTGGAGAGCTGACATACTTTCTTGGATTGCAAATCCAACAAAATGATGGCAGGATCTTCTTGTCCCAAACCAAGTATCTCAAGCAAATTTTGAAAAAATATGGCATGGAAGATGCAAAACCAGTATGTACCCTCATGGTCACAGGATGCAACCTCAGTGCAAATGATGAATCAGTAGCTGTGCGTCAACCAACCTATAGGTCTATGATTGGAAGCCTACTTTATCTGACAGGTAATAGACCAGACATCATGCATGCAGTGGGAATAGTTGAGAGATTTCAGACAAATCCAAAGGAAACTCATCTTCAAGCTGTGAAGAGAATTTTAAAGTACCTTCAAGGGACTCAAAACTATGGCTTATGGTATCCTAGAGATATAGATCTCACACTTCATGCTTATACAGATGCATATTGGGCTGGAAGCGTGGATAACAGGAAGAGCACAAGTGGTGGAGCATTCTTTATGGGTTCCAGATTAGTATCCTGGTTCAGCAAGAAACAGAGTTCAATTGCCTTATCTACAGCTGAAGCGGAATATGTAGTAGCTGCATCTTGCTACACTCAACTCCTTTGGATGATGCAGACCTTGCAGGATTTTCAAATCACTTGTACACCACCTATCCCCATCTTATGTGATAATACAAGTGCAATCAGCATCTCAAAAAATCCTATCATGCATTCAAAGACCAAGCACATACCCATCAAGTATCACTTTCTTCGGGAACAAGTGTTGGAAAAAAAGGTCAAATTGGAGTATGTTCCTTCCAAGGAACAAGTTGCTGATATTCTCACCAAACCACTGCCCAGGGAAACTTTTGAATATCTCAGACAGAAGCTGGGAGTTGTTGATGAATCATCTTTCTGTTAAATCTTGTCAGTTTCGGAGAAAAATTGGCGTACGCGTGTTGGATAAGGAGTATCCGCGTACATACGCTGGTTTGTGCAAAGAAAGTCGCATATATGGAGGCTTAATGGACATCAGAAAGAACAGGCTCTGGTTGAAGATATTCTGATATGGGTCTAACAGAGACCATCCGGCACAGGTTCAGGGGGAGCAGATAATATTCTAATAATGCATTGTTGGCATTATCTTAGAAGCTTTAGGTTCTGGTTCATAGCTGTTGTTAATTTCAGGAGGAACAAAAGACAGAGGGAGAACATAAGGAAATCTTGGTTGCTGATATGAATGAAGATTGATAGTTGCTGTTGCTATCAGTTGATTGATGACTTTTATAAATCATGCTTTAAATATTCGTCTCTATGTCATGTATCTCTTTCTTATATGGTGTCAAGGTCATGTAACGGCCTATATTGGTTTCCCCACTATGCCTGGGATGAAGATGTAATGTACTTGGTCATCATATGTAAATTTCTGATGTATTCCACTTGGTTGGATGGATGATCCCCACTTGGTTGGGTGATGGATGTATGTATTAAGTCTTTTGGTGATCGGAAGGTCTTGTATTATGAGTCTTGGTTCTTCTTAAAGAACATCCTTTTGCAGATCTTGCCTATAGTCAGGGGGAGCATGGTAAACATAACAGGACAGAGATTTCAGCATGTACTCAGGGGGAGCACAATCCTTTGCGCTTGATGACAAAGGGGGAAAATGATCTTGGTGTTGCCATCAAGTCCAAAGGGGGAGATTGTTGGCATTATGGCACAGGTTTGGAGCTATGGCACAGGGTTGTCCTTGATGGCAACCTTCTTTGGCATCAGATCTTAGTTCAGGTACTCAGAAAGTAAAAAAATACATATACTCAGGTTCATCTAGATGAAGGCGCGTATACACGCGGGTTATACATTACAAAAGCGCGTATATGTTGGGGATCACTCTTTTGGTCCATGGCAGTTAGATCTTGGAACTTGAACCTATGTTTTGGACCATGGCGTCTCGTCAGATGTGTTGATCCCTAGTTTTGGGTTCATGGTATTGAAACATTATGGTTTTGGACCATGGTATTGGGAAAGGCCTAAGGCTATAAAAGAGGAAGGAGATCCTGTGACAAATTACCATCTGAATTATCATTGAAGATCTGAAAAGTGCTAGAGCTAGTATATTGGGTGGTGATGCAGATCTGGATCTGAAGGAAGGAGGAACTTTAGCGCAAAAGAAAGGATAAGTTCTATTCATGGGTCATAATCTTTAAGCTTGAATGATAGTATCTTTGTATGATTTTGATCTGCTAGATGGGATGCTTGCTTGATCTATCTGGTAATTAGGGTTAATTAATGATCGAATAGTTGAAATATTGAATTATCCTTCGTAATATATGTACGCAGGTTCAGTAAGGCGAAGATGCGTATACATGTAGTTTTAGTGAATTAAAGGGGCGTATACGCAGGTTGTTCCATACACAGAAGCATATGCATGCTAGTTTCAGGCTGTTGAAATAGTGTATATAATCTAAGTTGTGATCTAGCTGCTTCTGACTATTGCTGCTGTGTTCTGGGTTCTGCTTTCTGGTGTATGGTTTCTGGTACTGTGTTTTGGGTACAGTTGTAAGGAGAATATCTACTTGATTCAGATCTAATTTTTGAAAAGGAGATTGGTTGATTCTTGATGATTGTTTGATGTTCATGGATCCAGTTTGAAAATTGATGAAATGTGGTCCCTGGAAGAAAGAGAAGGTTGTAGCCTTTTGTAGGCCAACACCTACATGCTAGTATCTTGGCTAGTGCAAGAGCTAAGGGGGTTGTAGCTCCCTTCCAAGAGAAGTTGGAAAATGAGAGAGAGTTTTAGCTCTCTGCAGGTTGCAGCCCGCGTACTGGTAAAGGACTGCACCAGTATAATGTAAACAGAAGTTTCTAATTAAAGAAAGATAGAGACGAATTGCAGCAGGTGGTTTTCACCCACATTGGGTTTCCACCTTATATCTGGTGTTCTTGTTTGTGATTGTCTTTCTACTCTATTTTACTGTCTCTGGATTCTGGTTATTTGATGTTGCACCTCATATTAGCAAACATAATCTGAAAGTTTAAGTAAATTAAAAGTTTTCTCTGTATACGCGGTTTTACTTCTGAATAGTTGTGTATATACGTGGGTTGAATTAACTGAAGTAGCATATACAATTTGGTTTTGAAAAGGATTATTTTACTTGATAATACTAATTCACCCCCCCTCTCAGTATTATTTCCAACAATTGGTATCAGAGAAGGTCCTTCTAAAGAAGCTTGATCACTTGAAGAAAGATCTTTCATCATGAGCAACTACGAGAGGGAAGCATCAATCAGGCCACCAGTTTTTGATGGGACAAAATTCATATATTGGAAGGTAAGAGTCACTGCCTATCTTCAATCTCTAGGTATTGAAGTATGGGATATCATCGATACAGGGTATACTTTTCTAGCATCAACTCCCATAGATCCGGCTGAGAAGAAGAAATATGAAACGAATGCAAAGGTGGTCAATACTCTATTGGGATGTCTATTACAATCTGAATTTGTCAAAGTCATGCAGTATAAATCTGCTAAGAAAATATGGGACAAGATTGTTCTGAGCTATGAAGGAGATGAACAGGTAAAAAGGGCAAAACTCCAAACTCTTAGAATTCAGTATGAAAATCTCAGAATGTATAATGATGAAAGTGTGGCTAACTATTTTCTTCGTGTAGATGAGATTGTCAATTGTACAAAAAAAATGGGTGAAGAAGTAAAGGAGGCTGTTGTAGTTGAAAAAGTTCTAAGATCTTTGTCCCCTAGATTTGAATCTAAAGTTTCTGCTATAGAAGAAAAAGAAAAGCTTCAAGACCTTAAAATGTCACAGTTGCATGGAATTGTAACTACTTATGAAATGAGGAAAGGTGGACCATCAGACAGGAGAGAAGCTGCCTTTAAGGCTTCTAGCAAAGGAAACTACTATGAGTTTGGACACGTGTCAGAAGAAGAAGAAGAATCAAATTTTGTCAAAAATCTTCAACGGGGCACTGGACGTTTCCGAGGTAAGTTACCATTCAAATGCTTTGCCTGTGGAAGAGTAGGTCACTATGCTACCAAATGTCCTCACAAAGATAAGATTGACAAGCAGAAGGAACATGTTAGATGGAACAAGAAACAGAATGCAAATAAGAAAAGCTACTACACTCATGAAGATAGTGATGGACTATCAAATAGCGATGAAGATGAACGAGGTAACCACTATAAGCTTTTAATGGCCCTTGAAGATGATGATTACATGGATGCTATATATGTGGATGGTTTTTATGATGAGATTACTAGACTCAAAATATTTTTAGATGAAAGTAATGTGATCATTGACTCTCTACAATCTCAACTTGATGAGAAAGAAAAATCTCTTGAGAAGTTAGAATGTGAAATTGTTGGCCTTAGAAAAGAAATTGAGAAAACAAAGGCCCTTAATCTTAAATTTGTTAAAGGATCTAAAACTTTGGATGAGATCATCAGTGTGCAGCGTTCCCCTCTAATCAAGACAGGTCTGGGGTATAATGGAGAAGCATCTCAAGCTTCCTCCTCTAAAAGTTATCTTGATGCAGCAAGAAGGAGTGAGAAAAGGCCTAATAGAAATCATCAGGTAAATCAGGGACAATTTTCTTCAAGGACAAACAAAGACTATCATGAAAATCGGGGGCATGCTACCTTAAGGACAAACAGAAGCTACAACCAGCCACAGGTAAAATCTTCCCAATTTTCTTCAAGAATGGATGGTAGTAGAAACTATAATCGGCTGGATGATAGTCGCATGAATTTCTTTAATGGCCAATGTTTCTCTTTCCATAACTTTGGTCACAAAGCAGCTCAATGTGTTGCCTATAAGACAATCATGACTAGAGAAGCTCAAAAACAAAGACGTATGCCTGCAATCACAAAGAGGATCTATAACAACTTTTCTGGCCTTGAAAGTGAAATTGAATGTTCTATTTATAATAATTTTGGTCATGAAGATTCTGAATGCAGGAGCAGGTTTTGGAAAACAACTCAGAAGGAACAAACCTCAAGTGCCAAAACACGAAGAATCAAGGAACCACAACCAGAAAGATGTGGGATAGCTTTATATGCGGACGGACAAGAAAATCAATGGTACATCGACAGCGGATGTTCAAAGCATATGACATGTGATAAAGAAAAACTTGAATCATACACTTCTTTAGAAAAGGGAAAGAAAGTTTCTTTTGGAAATGATACCCCAGCAGCCATAAAAGGAAAAGGCATTGCTCAGTTGAAAGAGGATGTCAAAGCTGGTAATGTTCTGTATGTTGATGGCTTGAAACATAATTTATTAAGTGTCACTCAGATGTGTGATAATGGGACCGAGGTGATATTTCGATCAGATGGGTGCAGGGTTCGTGATCTTGATACAGGAAGAACAATAATCAAAGGCAAGAGAACTCCAAATAATCTATACATATTTGAAGAAGGAGAACAACAATGTTATTTGAGCAGGAATGATGAACACCAGTTATGGCACCGGAGGTTGGGGCATCTAAGCTTTTCACAAATAAGGAAAGCATGCAAGTACCAGGCAGTTCGTGGTCTTCCAGACATCAAAATTCCAGACAACACCATATGCAAATCATGTCAGTTTGGGAAGCAAACCAGAACTAACTTCCCTGAGAAGGAAGGATCAGCCAGCAGGCCTCTTGAGCTAGTTCATACATATGTATGTGGTCCATTTAGGACAAGGTCACCTCGAGGAGAAGAATACCTTATATTATTCATTGACGACTTCTCCAGGATGGTTTGGATAGGGCTTATGAAGCACAAGGACGAAGCATTCGAAAAATTCCAATCCTTTAAAGCCTTGGTTGAAAATGAATCAGATTACAAAATTAAATGTCTTAGGTCCGACAGAGGTGGGGAGTTTACCTCAAATGAATTTTTTGATTTCTATGAAGAGCATGGAATAAGAAGGGAATTCTCTACAGATAGGACTCCTTAGCAAAATGAAGTGGTGGAAAGGATGAACAGAACTGTCCAACAAATGGCTCGTGCTATGCTTGATGAGTCTGGAACTCCCACAAACTTCTGGGGTGAAGCTGCATATGCTGCGGTTTTTATTCTCAACAAAACAAATGTCCGAGTGAACAGCACTCAAACTCCACATGAGCTCTGGTATGGTAAAACTCCTTCGGTAAAGCATTTCAAAATTTTTGGGAGCAAATGCTATATTAAGAATACTGATGAACATCTTGGCAAACTTGAACCTAGAGCAGATGAAGGCATTCTCCTTGGATATTCTCCCTACAACAAAGCATATAAGTGCTATAATAAAAGACTTAGAAGAATTGTTGATAGCATTGACGTAGTGGTTGATGAAAAAGGATACATCCCCAGGCAAGTAAATCATGAAGATATCGAAGAAGAGGAAGACTACTCTCCAAATCAGACAGATGATGAAGAAGAACCTCAAGAGGCACTAGAGGAACAGATAAGGATAGAAGAGAAGACTCCATCTAGGTATGTTCAGAAGAATCATCCTGAATCTCAGATTTTGGGACAGAAGGAAGCAGGTATTCAAACTAGAAAAGAAATTGCAGAAGCATCATGCTACTTGGCATTGCTCTCCTCTACTGAGCCACAAAATGTAAAAGAGGCATGCAAAGATGAAAGCTGGGTCAAGGCAATGGATGAAGAACTTGAGCAGATTGGAAAGAACAACACTTGGGAGTTGGTTCCTAGACCAAAAGATAAGAATGTCATAGGGACAAAATGGATCTTCAAGAACAAGTTGAATGAGAATGGGGAAGTTATTAGAAACAAAGCTAGACTTGTTTGTAAAGGGTATGCTCAACAAGAAGGGATAGATTTTGAAGAAACTTTTGCTCCGGTTGCTAGACTTGTGGCCATCCGAATGTTCCTTGCTCTCTCAAGCTTTCAGAATTTCAAAGTTTTTCAAATGGACGTAAAATCTGCCTTTCTGAATGGGGACTTAGAAGAAGAAGTGTACATTGAGCAACCAGATGGGTTCATTCTTGGGAATGATCCAAATCTTGTATGCAGATTAAAAAGGGCTCTCTATGGTCTTAAACAGGCTCCAAGGGCTTGGTACTATCTTTTGTACAAATATCTTCATCAACAAGGATTTTCAAAAGGATCAGCAAATATAAATCTCTATATAAAAATTGAAAATGACAAATTGCTATTACTTGTTGTGTATGTAGATGATATTATCTTTGGCAGCAATGAAGAAGCTATGAGTCAAAGCTTTGCCATGGTGATGCAGAAAGAATTCGAAATGTCTTTGCTTGGAGAACTGACATACTTTCTTGGATTGCAAATCCAACAAAATGAAGGCGGTATCTTCTTGTCTCAAACCAAGTACCTCAAGCAGATTCTGAAGAAGTATGGCATGGAAGATTCAAAACCAGTATGTACTCCTATGGTTATCAGATGTAGTCTCAGTGCAAATGATGAATCAGCAGCAGTGCATCAGCCAACCTATAGATACATGATTGGAAGTGTACTTTATTTGACAGGTACATGACCAGACATCATGCATGTAGTGGGAATAGTTGGAAGATTTCAGGCAAATCCTAAGGAAACTCATATTCAGGCAGTAAAGCGAATTTTCAAGTATCTTCAAGGAAGTCAAAACTATGGCTTATGGTATCCTAGAGATACAGATCTCACTCTTCATGCTTATACAGATGCAGATTGGGCTGGAAGCATGGATGACAGAAAGAGCACAAGCGGTGGTGCATTCTTTATGGGTTCCAGATTAGTATCTTGGTTCAACAAGAAACAGAGTTCGATTGCTTTATCTACAGCTGAAGCTGAATATGTAGCTGATGCATCTTGCTGCACTCAACTCCTTTGGATGATGCAGACCTTGCAGGACTTTCAAATCACTTGTACACCACCTATCTCCATCTTATGTGATAATAAAAGTGCAACCAACATTTCAAAGAACCCAGTCATGCATTCAAAGACAAAGCACATACCGATCAAGTATCACTTTCTCAAGGAACAAGTGATTCAACAAAAGGTCAAGTTGGAGTATGTTCCTTCTAAGGAACAAGTTGTTGATATTCTTACCAAGCCTTTGCCCAGGGAGACCTTTGAATACCTCAGGCAAAAGCTGGGAGTAGTTGATGCATCATCTTGCTGTTAAAACTTGTCTATTTTAGAGAAAAATGGGTGTGTGCGAGTTGCTTGAGGAGGATCTGCGTACATACGCTGGTTTGTCAGAGATAGTCGCGTATCTGGAGGCTTGATGGATATCAGTAGGGACAGGCTCTGCTTGAAGATAGTCTGATATGGGTCTGACAGAGACCAACTCGCACAGGTTCAGGGGGAGCAGATAAACTTCTAATGATGCATTGTTGGCATTATCTTAGAAGCTTTTGGTTCTAGTTCACAGTTGTTGTTGGTTTCAGGTGGAACGAAGGGAGAGAAAGAATAGAAGGAAATCAGGGTTATTGATCTAAATGAGCTTGCTTATAGTCAGGGGGAGCATGAACAACACACTTCAGTAGAGCAGAGATTTCAGTAGGTACTTAGGGGGAGTATGGGCAGCAAAATGTTTCTCTAGGAAAGAGATTATCATGGTTTGCCCTTTGCCCTTGATGTCAAAGGGGGAGAGTGATTGGTTGTTGTTGCCATCAAGTCCAAAGGGGGAGATTGTTGGCATTATGATAAATATGTTGTACTTGATGGCAACCCACTCATCTCAGATGATAAATAATAGTGCAGCAAAGATAAAAGTTTATTTCATGTAGAGAAAAGTTCACGCACTTTTATGTGGAGAAAAGTTTATTTCATGTAAAAAGTTCACGCACTTTTATGCAGAGAAAAAGTTTATTTCATGTGGAGAAAAGTTCACACACTTTTAATGCGGAGAAAAGTTTATTTCATGTGGAGAAAAAGTTCACGCACTTTTATGCAGAGAAAAGTTTATTTCATGTAGAAAAAAGTTCACGCACTTTTATGTGGAGAAAAAGTTTATTTCATGTGGAGAAAATTTCACGCACTTTTATGTGGTGAAAAAGTTTATTTCATGTGGAGAAAATTTCACCCACTTTTATGTGGAGAAAAGTTCACGCACTTTCATGGTTGGTTCATGGTATTGGTCTGACATTTTTTTTCATCCTACGGTTTTGGTCCGTGGTATTGCATCCAAAAGTGTTGATCCCAAGTATTGGGTTCATGGTATTGTGTTATTATGGTTTTGGACTGTGGTATTGTGAAAGGCCTAAGACTATAAAAGGGGAAGGAGACCATTTGGCAAAGCATCATCTGAATTGTTATTGAATATCTGATAAAGTGCTAGATCTAGAATACTGTGATTGGATTATGGTGCAGATCTGGATTTGAATAAAGAAGGAACCTGAGTGCAAGGAGAAGGATAAGTTCTATTGATGGGTCTTAATCTTTAAGCTTGAATGATAGTATTTTTTGTTCTGGGTTTAGATTTGGTGTGTGGTTACAGTTACTATGATTTGGATACACCTGTCAGAGAAGTGTCTACTTGATTCAGTGCTAATTGATGAAAAGGAGATTGTTTGATGCAGAAATTCTTGATGATTGATTGATGTTCATGGATCCAGTCTAAAAAATTTATGAAACGTGGTCCCTGGAAGAAAGAGAAGGTTGTAGCCTTCTGTAGGCCATCACCTATGTACTAGTATCTTGGCTAGTACAAGAGCTAAAGGGGGTTGTACCTCCCTTCCAGGAGAGTCTGGAAAACGAGAGACGGTTGTAGCTCTCTGCAGGTTGTAGCTTGCGTACTAGTAAAGGAATGCACCAGTACAATTGTAAAAATAAGTTTCTAATTGAAAGAAGATAGAGACATATTGCAGCAGGTGGTTTTCACCCACATTGGG
>APFE030156292.1:113115-145917 GCA_000404065.3 Pinus taeda
AAGAAATCTTTGGAGCATCGTAGCAGGTAGCAGCCTGCGTACTAGTAAATGGATCGGCTAGTACAAGAGCAAAGGGGGTTGTAGCTCCCGTACTGGTATAAGACTACACCAGTAATATTGTAAAAGGATTTTCCTATTAAGAAGAAGATTGAGATGACTTGCAGCAGGTGGTTTTCTCCCACATTGGGTTTCGACCTTATATCATGGTGTTCATGTGTGTGGCTTATGTGTGATGATCTGTTCTATTTTACTGCACCTGTTTACTGTTAATATGGTTGATAATGTTCAAATGCACTCATTAAGGATCAACTAACTGAATCATAAGAAGTTGTGGAAGTAGCATATATGAATCTGAATATGGAAATAAAAAAGTTTTATTGATGTGATAATACTGATTCACGCCGCCTCTCAGTATTATTTCCAACACTTAATTCGTCTATATAAACTTACATAATTGGTAGAACCAGAAACGAAACCCCAACATAATGATTATGGTGTAAAATATTCATAAATAAATTTTTTCTTAGTGGGTGAACGAAGCAAAAGAAGGTAAGGCACAAAATTATATTTAATTTAATTTGAATATAATTGTGCTAGGCAGTGGAATGGTTAAAAAAAAGTTTTGAATTCATGATGTTACAAGTGGTATAAGAGTTGAAATGTTTAATATTGTGGTCTTCTTAAGGGAAAAAGCAACAACCTATGTTGTCTTTCATAATAAAGGAGAATTTGAAATAAGACGTCTTTTCTTACATGATCAAATTTCACACTCTTATCTAAATGAAAACTTGAGATATGGGTACAACTAGGTAAAGGACTTAGGCAGATTTAAACAACACAACAAATTTGAAGGTAGAAATTATTAATTAGGAAACTCAAAATGAATAATTCTTCCATGTAAATTAAGTTATTAAATATTAATTGAACATCCTTACATACAAGAAAGGAGAGCACATAACTGCTTGAACAACTTAAGTATTAACTCATGCAAAATTAATGAATCATATCATGTGATTGTGGGATAGTGAATAGAGAGAAGTTTATGATTTATAACAGTGGGAAATTGTATGGGTAGATAGGTCAAGGGGCATATCTGTGTAGAAATAAAGTATTAAATCTCAAACTATTAAAAAATTGCAAGTATTAGATGGGTATGTTAAATGAGGACATAAGGATGTCTTAAATTGAAACCTCTAATTTGGAATATTAAAGAAGAGACAGGTATACAAGAAGTAAAGATATACATATACTTACATATGGAAAGTAATAACTACATAGGTGAATGAAAGGGGTACACACAAAAACACAGATGTATGGAGAAACCGAGAAGGAGGTTAATATTGTTATAAAAAAAATAAAATTAAAAGCATAAATAAACCTTAGACAAGTTTGCATGAGGTACAAAATGCTAAAGGATACATTTCTATGAATTCCCAATTAACGAATTAATACTCAAAATTTGAAGTAGATGACTTTTGTTATGAAGGAACCCAAAAGTATATGGAGGATAAAATGGATGTAGAAGGAAACCATTACGGCATTAAGTAAATACTCTTATATCCCTATAACACTTGGACCAAGTCCAGAATCACACAAATAACCAACGATGGTTTCGTGGAGGTCTTAATTATAAACAAAAAAATATCAGAGTATAGGACTCGGCATGCTTCGGGCATATAAACCTGATCATTAGTAACCTTAAGACAAACTGCAACAATAGGTATCTCGGTAGAATTACAGGAAGGAACACTCGAGGCTTTCCTGAAACCATTACAAGCCCATTGAATTCCAAATGAAAAACTAATATTCCACATGAACTTTCAATTAAGACGAACGTGGTAGAACCACCAATCTCTGGAAAAAATCCATTGTTGAGAGGAAGGTAGAAACATTGAACCAACCTAGAAACCAAACCCCAACAAAAAATTAGCATGCAGAAAGCCAAGTTGTGCTAGTCTCTAGCCCAGGAGAAAACTCGTATTGTCCATACGTGTAGGTGAACAACGGAAAATAACCAAAGCTAATATACAAAACTGAAATCTTTAGGGGAATTAACATAAATTTCTCAATAGCATGAGATATTTAAAGGCTATCATGGGACATGAACCATTACCTGTTGAAACTTGTTGAAGCACGGTTTAGGTCGACCACCTTGGTAACAATAGAAGTTAATTGGTTACAATTTAGTGCAACGAAATGAATTAGGGAATTGTACATAAGGGAACAGGTAAAGCCTATCCCATAATGTGAACCTGGGTGCTGGAAATAGGGTGGGATGAAGGCCAAACAAAACCATTTTTTACTTTGATGATGCCTTTCAATGTTCCAGTACCATGGGCATTTGGAAAATAAGAAGGAAAATAAAATTAAACCTAAAATAGTCAAATTTGGTGGAAAAATAAATAGACTATAGGAATTCATGTTACTTGTACCTGTATCAAAAGGTTGCAAAAGGGGGAGACCACTTGGAAGTCACTAGTGCCAAGGAGTAGGTAAGAAAGTTCAATTCTCTTCATGATGCATTAAGCACTCTCTGATTTATCCAGGGATTCAAAACATACCAGAGAGGAGGTTCCAAATTGTGGCTATAAATTGAGGATGGGAATCATTCAAAACCTGAACTAAGTGTTGAAATAATAGAAGATGAACCCATGAGGGCCGGGGCTTTTCGCTTATGTAAAAACAAGACTAGACTAGCGCAACTCTATGAAGGGTAAAGGTGTGAGGTGGAGCATGGAATCTTGGAGGAGAAAACCATCCTCTGTCATAGGGAGAATAGAACAAGGTCAGTGAGGCGAAATGGAAAATTAAGACTTGAGTACCAGTTAGGGTTTGAGGGTAATGATTAGAGCCATTCATGTGAGAGCAATGAATCATAACCATCCATGCAACCTTGAAAAACCAAACATGGCTAACTAAACCTTGAGGTAACCCTCCCACATGGGCTGAGGTGACATGGAAGTTGGCTAGTGGCCTCGATGCTCACAACCGAACGAATGTTAGGTGTAGACAGAACTAGGTAAGGCAGGAAACCAAGCTATTGAATTTGCATGGAGATAGGTATTGAACAAGCAGGGAGGCACCTATGCTACCACACCACCTAAGTACTCGTATTTAACCCCAACATTAACTTGTTCATAGGCATGAGTTGTAAAGCCAACAGAACCAATGCTCTCCACATGTGAGAGAATTATATCACACCTCTGTCAAGTGTAGTTAATCCATAGCCCGCTACAATTAATTTGGTGACTACATTAGTTAAGAAATAAAACCATTCCATTGTAGACACAAATAAGGGCATTGAGAAATAATAAATTTTAATATATCAAGTGGACAGGGTAAAGTTTCTAATTGATAAGTGTCGACATGAGCGCAAGATTGCAAAGTGATATCAAAACCACATGGAGTATATATATGCATACATATGTGACAAGACTAGAATGGAAATAAACAAGCTTATGATTCAAACCTATAATTACTTCAACAATTGCATTGTCTTTCAATAGGAACTTAATTTTTATTTTTTACCATCAAAGGTT
Source organism: Pinus taeda (assembly GCA_000404065.3). NCBI lineage: Eukaryota > Viridiplantae > Streptophyta > Pinopsida > Pinales > Pinaceae > Pinus > Pinus taeda. The sequence continues at coordinate 116,655 of APFE030156292.1, forward strand.
GATATGTTGAGATGAGAGTCATTATAAATAGTATCAGAGCCAAAGTTGTACTATGGAGCCCAAACAAGGACCTCATCATTTTTAACTATATGCGTAGGACTAGAACTGTAGTTTTATTCTGATATATGCTAGTTGGTTCTATAGAAATTTGAGATTCTAAAAAAAGATGGAAAAATATCCTCCATATAATACTGAAGGAGAAGAGTCGTACATGGAACTTGAGGAGGGTGGGGGGGAGATAGCACCACTCTACCCTCCAAGCTTGTAGATATGGTGAAAACTCTTCAGCATGAGATAGTACAACTCGACAATAGTAATGAGAGGCTTTTGAAAGGTAGCGAAGAACAGTAAAAGCTAATTAGGGATTGGACTAACATGTCTCGCTAGAAACGTGTGGACACAAAAGGAATGAAGGAGACAGAATTTGGCAAGTCAGAGAGTGGAGAATTATGATTGTGAGTCACAAAAGTATGTAAGAGAAGGAGGAAAGTAGATATACAATGAGAGTTTAGGAAGATCAAACCTCTGATGTTTGATGGAGAAAAAGAGGAGGATGCAAAAGCATCGTTGCTGAACATGATTAAGTACTTTAAAGTATATGAATATGAAATTAACTCAAAGGCACATTTTGAAACCTATTAGTTGCAAGGAAAGGCTACCATATGGTGGATGGAGAGGAAAATTTCAGATGTTAGAAGGAAAGACGATTTCATGGGAAGAATTTCATAAGAAATTCAAGTCATGCTACATTAGTAAACACTACTACGATGATTGGGCTAAGGAATTCCATGAATTGAAATTGGGACAACTAACCATCGATGAATTCGTGAATAAATTCACGAAATTATTGAGATATTTGCCCTACCTTAAGGAGGAGAAAGCCAAAATTCAGCGGTTTTTAAATTGTTTACCACTCTCTGATATGGAGAGAATTGAGTTTGATAACCAAAAGACCATAAACGAGGTGGTAAGGAAGGCCATGTGATGCTATCGACAATTCAAAATTAAGAATGAAAGTGGTAAGTCATGGAAGAAAAAAGATGGCACTAGAGTTGGAGGGGGCATGAAAAGACTCAAACTATTTTACCTCTAAAACTTTGGCAAGGATCACCAGAGAAGGAAAATGGTCAAAGGGGAGGTACCCTTACCTAGAAAATCTTATACCAGATTGAGGATCATGGAATAAAACAACAACAAAAAATAGAAATTGTAATGAAAAATATCTGTTGAGATGTTGGGACTACGGGGAGCCACATGTACTGAGGGATTGACGACACAATCCATTGTCTATTCAAAATATATAGGCGATTCAAGAGGCAACCACCGTCGATGATATTGTGAGGAACCTCACTAGGATCAACACAATGTTGGAGAACTAACAAGATAAGCACTAGGCTACCATGTCGGAAATTGTAGGTAATATCCTAAACCAACCTGTGTCCATTTTAATAGATTCGAGGGCTAGTTAAAGTTACATCAGCCCCCAAACGGTAGAAATGTGCAATTTGAAAACATAAAAGTTAATAAATGCATGGATGGTTCAGCTAGCAACAAGAACCAAATGGAAAGTGATTAGACACATGAAGGAGTGTCTAGTTAATTTAAATGGGTCATTTAGTGGTGGATTTAAACATTCTTCCACTCAGATCATATGATTTGTTGATAGGCATGGATTTGTTAGAAAGGAAAGCCATTGTTATAAATTGTTTAGAAAAAATAGTGGCATGTGTCAATCCTGAGGGAGCCACTAAAATAATCGAAGCAAAATCAAATCTAGTGTTAGTTCAGTAGATTTGAGCGTTACAACAGAAAAGAAGTGCCAAAAAAGGATGCCAACTCTGTTTAGCACAGGTGGAAACTAGTGAACAATTAACTGAAAAATAAGTCTTGGAGACAATACCTGTTATTAAGGGATTTTCAGATGTGTTTCCAAAAGAGATTTTGGGATTACCACCGTCACGGGATATAGATTTTACTATTGATTTAGTACCTAGAGTTGTTCTTGTGTCTAGATCTCCATATCGTATGAGTACCCCATAATTACTAGAGTTCAAGATGAATTTGCAAGAGTTATTAGAAAAGGTTTATATCAGATCCAATGTTTCTCCCTGGAGAGCACTGGTGTTGTTTGTAAAAAACAAGGATGGCATGTTCAAAATGTGTATTCTCTACCATCAACTGAACAAATTAACAATTAAAAACAGATATCCTCTACCAAGGATAGACAATTTATTTGATCAAGTAAGGGGAGAATTTGTGTTCTCAAAGATTGATTTGAGAACGGTTGGACATAAAAGAGGAGGATGTTTAGAAAATAGTCTTTAGAACGCAATATCGACATTACGAGTTTGTTGTTCTACTGTTTGGCCTCACCATTACACTTGCAACATTCATGTGTCTTATGAATAGGTACTTCACAAGTATTTAGATCACTTTGTAATAGTTTTCATTGATGAAATCCTTGTATATTCCAAAAACAAGGAAGGACATTAAGAACGTCTTAGGCTGGTATTGCAGACATTGAGGGAGCACAAACTATATGCAAAAGGTAGTAAGTGTGAGTTTTCTAAATCTAGAATTCAATACTTAGGTCATATCATTTCCAAGGAGAGGTTGATGGTAGACCTAGAGAAAGCTAAAGCCATCCTAAACTAGCCAGTAGCAAGGGATGTATTTGCAGTTCACTCCTTTGTGGGAATTATTGGATATTGTCGAAGATTTGTTGAGAGATTTTGCAAGCTGGCCTATCCCATTACCTCCTTGCAGAAAAAAGGAGTAATGTTTGAATGGACAAAAAAATGTCAAGAGAGCTTCAATAAACTGAAGAAAATGCTGATGACAACTCCTGTATTATGGATAGCAGACTGAGATAACGAATTTATGGTGTGCACAGATGCCTGTTTAGAGGGATTTGGTGGTGTATTGCCACAGGAAAATGTTTTTATAGCATATGAGTCGAGGAAATTAAAGAAACATGAGTATAATTATGTTGTTTATGATTTGGAACTAGGTGTTGTGATTCATGGCTTAAAAATGTGGAGGCATTATCTGCTAGGGAAGAAGTTTGTTTTGGTGACTGATGACATTAGTCTGAAATATCTTTTTAGTCAACCCGATCTAAATGCAAGATAGGCTAGATAGTTAGCCTTCTATAAAGAATTTGAATTTGAAATTAAACATATTCAAGGAAAATAGGATAAGATTGTTGTTAACTTAAGCATGCATGCTCATTCTCTAGTAGTATTGATGAGCCCCAAATTGGGTAACTTATTGGGCTCATTTTGCCTAATTATCCTTGTTCAATCCTCCATTTTTCATAGATTATGCATGTTTTTTAGTATGTTTATTTCATTTGAATGAATAAGGGTGGTCACTCTACCTAGGAGGCTAATACGTGGTTATTTCAGGTTTTTTGGACAAATGTTGGAGCAAAACCAAGGAATCATGGGCTAGGTGATAGCCATTCTTGAGGTGAGGATTCATAGGGGGGTTGTCTCTGACATTAAATGGCCCTTCCTCGAGATCTCCACCCTCAACTCCGAGCTCACAGGCCACCAAAACAGATCCTAAAGGCAGCCAAGCAGATTTGGTAAGAAGGACTGTCTACTAGCAGTTGGGACAGCCGAGTCCCTTGAATTTAGGAGGCCTGCTAGGCCCCTCATAATGTTTAAATAAGAAGGCCTCAACCTTTGTAGTTTAATTTGGAAACTATTGTATTTTTTGCACTATAGTGCTGTCACTTTCAGCTCGTTTTCTTGTAGCCATTTTGGTATAACTTTCTGGTGATGAATATTTTTTGATAATGACAAGCAGTCCTATTTGGTATCAGCTCTGAGTTCTTTATAGGAGCCGTAGCTCTTAGGGTTGGGCCCAACCTGAGAGCCGTGGCCTCCTTTATGTATTGTTATTTCTCCTTTATGCATCATTGTTTCTCCTTTATGCATTTGCAAAATTATTTCTGTTAGGCAGATTAAATTGCGTTGATTAACTAGGTCAATGTTGATGGTTAGAAAGGATTTTGATGTTTAGATTAAGTTGGTAGGATATCAACAAGGAAAAAGCTTCAGGAAAATTCCATCGAGCACCTTTTGTTTCACCTCTTCCTCATAGGATCAGGGGCTAGGATCAAAGTAACCTTGCTATCCCAAACAAAAACACTATTTTTGCTTTGCCATGCAATCACTAGTGTACGATTTTCATTTGCAGAAGTTGGTTACATGTTCAGATCTTTGAATGTGTTGTCGCATAGTTACTATACATGGTTTCCTTTCAAATAAATCTTTTGTTCATTCACTTTACTGTTAGCTAGATCAGATTAGGTTGGCATAACAAGGTCTTTGATTACTTGCAAGTCTTTATTGGTTCAGTTGGAAATATACATTGCAGAGCACCTGTACCACTTCTTCATCCACCCAAACTTCATCAGCCCCATCTGTTCCATCCCCTAACTTGGTTTCTTGCCTCATGTTTTTCATTTTTCCCACATAACCCTACCTTTTTGTTCAAACATTGTTTCAACCCTCTTTGAACAAATTCAGCCATCTACACCTTCTCTTGACTCCATCCACCAGTCCCTGGACCACTTCAAACCCCTATCCTACCTCCATACCCACTCCTTCATCTTTCCTCACCCATCCATGCTCCAAAATCCCATTTCTGAACATCCTATAGAAATTTCTGAACATCCTGTAGAAATTCCTGAACATCCTGTAGAACTCCTGCAGACTTCCTGTAGAAGCTCACAAATGAGGTTTCTTGATATCCAAACTCTGTGAAACTCTCTAGAAGGGTGTTAGGGACCCCTTAGGCCCTCTTTGAACCTTCCCGACCTCTTCCAAGCATTTCTTCTCGCCGATCCACCTCTGCGCAGTCAAGAACAGTGAAAGCCTATGCATGATAATTCTCACAACTTATTCAAAAATACAAAAAGATGTTTTCTTCAGATAGATGTAGTCTAGACACATGTATTTTACCTTCCTAGAAGTAATGGAATCTATTTGAGTAGCTTGCATTCTATTCTTTGCATCAATGGGGCTAGCTCGTCAGATTAGGGTTTGCTAGGGTTTGCGGTTTCCTTCAGCCCTTTAGTTTCTTTTCGCAAGAATATTTGCTTCCTTCGAGTTAGCTTCCATCCATCAGTTAACAAGCTTCTTCTCAGAGCTCAAAGAAGTTGGCTTGAGCCCCTAGCAGACTTGTGCCAGCTGACCAAGTGACAGCTGCGGCAAGAGCTAGTACTTGTGTATACAGCATTGTCGCTTCCAAGTTTGTTACGAACTACCAGGTTTATAAAAGTAAAGAAGGGAGTCCCAGAAGTTGTAGCATTATTGTTGCAATACTGGAGCACCCCAAGTATATGCAAGAACAAGCGTGAGGATAGATTTTGAGCAACAAGTGTGGTTGGCAGGGAAACAAGACTGGAAATATCAGGAATTGCAAAATAAAGTACAACAAGGAGAGAAACTAAGGTATTGTATTAACCAACAAGGATTGAATACCTATCAGGACAAATGGGTTATTCCCAATGTGACGACACTAAAACAAATGATTTTAGATGAGCAACATAAGAAACCATATACTAATCACTTAGGGTAGCATAAAATGATAACCACTTTGTCAAATAATTTTTTTGGCCTGGAATGAAAAAATAGGTAGCCGATCATTAGCAAAGTGTTTGGAATGTCAATAGGTGAAAGTAGAACACCAACACCCGATGATGCTACTAAATCCATTACCCATTCCAGAATGGAAATGGGAAGTGATTTCCATGGACTTCATAAAAGTATTGCCAAGAACTAGGTACCAACATGATTGAATTATGGTAGTAGTAGACACACTGACTAGGGCAACAACCTTTATTCTTGTGTAGTCTACTTTTGTAACTGCTCAAATTGAAAACATTTTCATGAAGGAAATTTTCAGATTACATGGTACACCAAAAATGATAATATCAAACAAGGATGCAAAATTAACCTCAAATTTCTAGAAGGCACTATTCGAAAATTTTGGTACTAAATTAAACTTTAGTATTACATATCTTCCACAAATAGATGGGAAAACTAAGAGAATGAATCAAATTCTGGAGGATCTACTTCAAATGTATGTGATGGATACAATCAGAAAATAGGAAGACTTTCTACATTTAGCAGAGTTCGTCTACTACAACAACTATCAAGCATCCATTAAAATGAGCACCTTTGAAGATATTTTTGACAAAATATACCATACTCCACTCAATTGGAGTCAGCGAGAGGATAGACTGGTTCTTAGGCCAGAGGTTTTGCATGAAATGGAGGAGATGGTAAAGAAAATTCAATACAACATTAAAACCGCCCAAGACCACCAGAAGAGCTATGCAGATAAAAAGAGGATTCCTAAAGAGTTCCAGATTGGGGAACATGTGTATTTAAGGGTAAAACCTTGCAAAATCACCCTCAACATAAGCAGTTGTGCTAAGTTATTTCCACGGTTTTGCAGGTCATTTGAGGTGTTGGAATAAGTGTGTCTAGTAGCATACCAATTGACTTTACCTACTCGTTTTGAAGTACATAACGTATTTCATGTGTCATTATTAAAAAAATATGTGGATGACAACTCTCATATAATTTATTGGCATCTATTACAGGTGGAACCTGAAGGAGACTTTCTACCCAAACCACTCTATATTCTAGAGCTAAGGAAAAACATACTGCAGAATCGGGTCATCATTCAGGTTAAAGTGCAATGGCAACACTTTGCTCTTGAGGAAGCAACATGGGAAAAATAAGATGCTATGAAGGAAGCATATCCAGAATTGTTCTAGTAAAAATAATAAATATTGAGGATGTACTACCCTTGTTGTGTTTCATGCAATTATGTTTTTCTGGTTTACTATTACTATTAGTTTGAGTAGGGACTCAGAGTAATTGACTATTGTTGGAAAAAAATAGAATTATTAAATAAAAAAATAGACTTAATTGTTTTTTAGTTGCTGGAAAATCATAATGGATGACACCAAAGAAAATGATACTCGTCAAAATCTGAGAGGGGTCAAATTCTAATAAAATTTCCTAAATTAAAAATATATGGATATATATTACACCCTTAGTAGGAGGTAAAGATTGAGGATGAAAGTGCTACAAAGAGGAAAGAAGGCTTTTTCTTTTAGTTAAAACAAAACCTAAAAAGCCTCGGCTAAGGGGACACGGATTCCCAGAAGGTAGGACACTTCCAAGGAAAAACCTATGAAAAATATAATGTTAAATAAACATTATCAAGGCTTAGTAGGGGTTACTGAGAGCCGGAAAAGTTATCATAGCTCGAGGAGTGTCAGATGTGATTCATGGTTGGGTGGTTTAGTGTCGCAAGTGACAACTTGTCCAAAATTGAAGTGATGGACAAATGCTTCTGTACTCACTGTGAATTAAATTGTTAATAGTGATTATGATGTTTACGCTAAAATTTCTAACTAGACTGAAGTGAATGTTAGAAGTTATCAATATTGGCCACTTTGAAAGTCAGTTGTATTATATATATATTGAATGGTATGAATGAACTGTAGGATAATTTCTTGTTCTAAGTTTATGGATTTTCAATATTTTGTACGTAGTATGAAGCATAGATGGTATAGAACTCTGTATTAAATAGTGAGATAAATAAACAAAGAGAATGCGTGACATACAAGTTCATAACTGTAAGGAATAAGAAACTGTGCATTTGCATTTTAGAACCCCCTAAATCAAATGCATGCATGCAGCTAAACCTCTTTCATCAACTAAACAAGAAAATGTATAAATCAACATAGGCGATTCTATTAAGACTTCTTGCATGCCACTCTTGCGAAAGCTGGGGGTTGGATGATGAAATTATTTGTCACATGAGTGGAAATAATTCCCTATTTTAACAAGTAATACCCCAGGGTAGGTTTTCTGATACACTTATGACACATTTATGGGTTTCCAGAATATATAACTCACTACAGTAAGGTAAAATTAAGTATTAAGGCAATTAAAATATGTTCATATAGACTTCTACCATAAAGAGTTGAAATACATGCAAGAGGCACACATACATTGCTTTTGAGTTAATTGCATATAGAAAGAGATACTCCTATAGTGACTCCAACCATAACTAGTCAACAAATATGCTAGAGGCACACTGGTATTGTTTGAAATTAATTGCATGCATAAAGAGATATATCTACAATGACTTCAATCAGTGATTAAATATAGCGAAAGTTAGAAGGAAAATCTTATTGAAGAAAACACAAATATATGGAAAAACTAATAATCAAGTTAATATTGTTCTAAACAAAAATTTTAAAAGCATACATAAACCTTAGACGAGTTGGCATGAAGTATAAAATGCTATAGGATACATTTATGTGAATTCCCAATTAATGAATTAATACACAAACTTCAAAGAAAATGAATTTTGGTATGAAGGAACCCAAAAATATATGCAAGATAAAAATCTGTCTGCTATCAAATAGTAGCAAAAATTTGGGCCTAAAGGCCACACAAGGTGATCCAGGTGGATCTCCAGACACTAGTGGCATGGAAAAGGCTCAAAATTCAAAATGGCGGAAATACAATTAACTTGAGATCAGGTCGAAGTGCTCGCCGCCCTAATTCTAATGGTGTGAATGACACTCCAATCTGAGTCTGGATGAGGAAGATAGAGGTAGTCAAAGTTTGGTTGACTTTTGTTGACCGGGGAGGATTAATGGAGACATAATTTGGAATTTTTACTGCAGACAAAATTCATCCAACTCCGGCAAGATTCTAGGCAAAATTTTCGCCTTGCTAAAATGTCTCCTTGGGCCTAAAATACAGATTTTTAAAAATTTACATATTGCTTTTATAACAAAAAAGTTATTAAAAAAATGTTGGCGGGCCACCAACCCTGCCACCCCAATCCTTATCAACATAATTATTAATGGAGGGATGGGCCACTACCCCCAGCCCCTCCCCTTGTACTTGGCATACTGTCGGGACCCATGTTTTATGGCCGAGCCAAAACGATTGCACGCAGAAAAATAGGTGGTGGGACGACCCTTGGGGTATGGACCCAACCACCATTAAACACAATTGCCCATAATTTAAACCATAAAACTGTTGTGTATTATTTAAGGAGGGGCAGAATTTGGTCCCCTGACCCCTCCTCAATGACTTTCCAAGTTTTCCACTGTGCCACAACTAATTTGTTGTGTAATCCACCCACGAGTTCATATCTAAACATATTTTCTCAGTGTCCCATGGAGGATGATCACACATGTAGTTCGAGGCAAACTATTTTGCAGGTGGTGGAACCATGAGAAATGCAGAGAGAGGGGTAGAACCATGATCTGAGCAATTTCCCTAGGGGGCCAGATATTCACTTTGTCAAATTTTGACAAATTTTATATGGTTTTTCCATTTCTCGACGCCATGAGTGCAATGGTGCTGTCCATTTCTCGAACAAAGTTCTACATTTTTTGGCCATTTTTTGGTATGCGGGTATAAGGCTCCTTTTTGTAACTGATGCTTGTACTCTTCTTTCTCATGCCACTTAATGAATGAAGGCTTGCCTATTGATCGAGCAAGGCCTGGAGACATAGTCCAAGTCAAACAAACTCCATTATCAAGTTTATTGTCTTCTTTCATGCTTTATGTGTTTCTCCTCTTCTCTCATGTGCACATTGAATTTCTATGTTTAATCTATAATTTATGCATATAATTATTTAATACATCTATAAGGAAAAGATCTTGTTTCAAAAGGAAACCATTGTGCCATTAAATATATAATCATACATCCTTATAACACTTGGACCGAGTCCAGAATCACACAAATAACTAGTGATGGTTTCATGGAGGTGTTAATTATAAACACAAAAAGTAGAGTATAGGACTTGCCATGCCTCAAGCATATAAGGTTGATCATTAGTAACCCGAAGAAAAACTCCAATAACATGTATCTAGGAAGAATTACAAGAAGGCACACTGAAGCCTTCCCTAAAACTAGTATAGACTCATTGAATTCCAAAATAACAAACTATTATGGAATAGGAACTTTCAATTAAAGTGAACTTGGTAGAGCCACCAATCTCTAGAAAAACTCCATGATTGAGAGGAAGGAAGAAACCCTGAAAAAACCTAGAAAACAAAACCCCAACCAAAAATTAGCATGCAAAAACCTAAGTTGTGCTAGTCTCTAGACCAAGAGAAAACTCATACCATCTATAACTCCAAGTTAATAGGTGAAAAGACCCAAAGTTATTGTAAAAAAACAAAATATTTAGGGGAATTAATAGAAATTGCTCAATAGAGTAACATATAGAAATGTTATCATGGGACAAGAATCATTACTTGATGAAATTAATTTAAGCACATTTGAGGTCAACCCCTTAGTAACAATAGAAGTTAACTCATTACAATTTAGTGCAACGAAATGAATTAAGAAATGGTACATAAGGGATCAGGTAAAGCCTGTCCTAGAATACGAACCTGGATGCTGGCAACAGGGTGGGCTGAAGAAAAAATAAAACCATTTTGTTCCTTTGATGCATCTTACGATGTTCTTGTACCATGGGCACTAAGCAAACAAGAAGGAAAATAAAATTAAACCTGAAATAATTAAATTTCGAGGAAAAATCAATGGATCATAGGAATTGGAGTTACCTGTACCTATATTGAAAGGTTGCATAAAAGAGAGACCACTGGGAAGTCACTAGCGCTAAGGAGTAGGTATGCAAGTTTTGTTTTCTCTATAAGCCATTAAGCAGTCTCTGATTTGTCCAAAGGTTCGTGGCATACCAAAGTGGAGGTTTCAAATTGTGGTTATAAATTGAGGATGGGAATCGTTCCAAACCTAAACTAAGTGATGAAATCACATAAGCTGAACCCATGAGCGCCAATCCTTCTCATTTATGTGTGAAACAAGACCTAACCATCACAGTTTTGTGAAGGGTAAAGGTGTGAGGGGTATCATGGAAACTTGGAGGAGAAAACCATCCTTTGTCACATGGTGAATAGAAAAAGGGCACTGAGGCCAAATGGAAAATTAAGGTGTGAGTATGAATTAGGGTTTGAGGGTAGTGATCAAAGTTGTTCATGTGAGACTAATGAACCACAACCATCCATGCGACCTTGAAAAGAAAAATGTATAACTAAACCTTGAGGTACCCCTCCCACATGGACTGAGGCGACATGGATGCTGGCCAGTACTAGTGGCTTGGACGTGGAGAGTCGAACGAATGCTAGGTGTAGACAAATCTAGGTAAGGTACACAACAAAGCTATTTAATGTGCATAGAGGATAGGTATGACACAAGTAGAGGAGTAGGTTTGCTGCCACATCACCCAAGGACTCGTATTTAACCCCAACATTAACTTGTTAATAACGCTGAGTTTTAACACCAACGGAACCAATGCTCTCCACGTGTAAGAGATTTATATCATAATTCTTCAAAATGTAGTAAGTGAATAACCTGCTACAATTAATTAGGTGACTAGATTTGTAAGGAAATAAAAACCATTCAATTGTAGGCACAACTAAGGGCGTTCAGAAATAATAAATTCGAATATATCAAATGGAGAGGGTAAATTTTATAATTTATAAGTGTGGACGTGAGCATAGGATTACAAAGTGATATCAAAAACACATGCTGTATATAATGCTTGCATATATGAAAAGACTCGAATTGAAATAAACTTTATGATTCAAACCTGTAATTACTTCAACAACTGCATCGTCTTTGAATAAGAGCTTAAAAAAAAGCACCATCAAATGTTGTTATGCTAAGATGAGAGTCATTACAATAACAAAAGGGAATGTTGACATCTTCTGAAATTCCTGCACCTAATGGATGTAGGAGGACCTCAAGAAGATAGACTTGGAATACCGGATCATGGAATGAATCGCTAATTCGAAATTTTATAAATTTGAAGGTTAAGTATGATCAAAATCAAATAAAAAAATAATTTTGACTAATTGGAATAACTAATAAGATAAGAAGGTATAGATTGAAGTGAGTTCCCTTGGGTAATTTAGTAGGATTGTAGAAAATAACTAGAATAATTGATAGTAAGAGTGATAAGATCGGAGACATGTAGACAATTGAAGTAAAGAAAAACATTAGGAGCATATTGGCATGAGCGTTACTTATGCCTATTGTCATATGATGTGTTAATATGGAAAATGTAGTGTGCCATTAGTCCATGGTACCCGAGATAAGTACCTTAAAGAGATTCAAATTCTTTATAAGTACAAACAAAGGCCCATAAAATAGTTGATTATAATGAACATATAAAATTCAACAAGAAGGGGGGGGCACATGCAACCCCCAGGCACCATGACTAATAAGTTATAGAATGAAGAGAGATGCAAACTTGAAGCAAAGAGTTGAAAAATCTCGTAGGTGAGGCATGCTAGAAAGATACAATGGGAAGATTTGGTAACGTAATTTCTTGGTTTCTTTTGTTAATATTACTCTATATTGTGCCTTGAATTGTCAAAATGAGTTATTTTAATATTACCTTGTGTTTCTAGCCTTAAGGGTCCATTGTGGAAAGATCAAAAAAATAAAATAAAAGGCTTTAATAAAGGAAATCAATTGAATTATAAGACCCCGATTTTCACATAAAACAACTAGTGGATAAATAATGTCAACATGATTGGGTCAACTTGAATGAAGAACAAGTTAACATTTACTATGGAAGTGGAGATTTGAAGTAGCTATCTTTGAACTTAGTAATGTTTTTGGTTGTGACATAGTTGGTATCATGAAATATGATGGTGCTTAAGGGACAAATTATTGGTTGCAAGCAACATGGAAGCGGAGTAAGGAAAGGTTTGTTATTGTGATAACAAATATGATTATTATGTAAGGGTTTAACAATACAACTAATTATTCTAAGTATGGAATGGAATTATTTACATTCCACTAGACCTTGCATGTAAAATGTATTAAAATAATTATTTGTTGAATGAAGTGGATAAAACACCATGTTCTGATATATAAGGAAGAAATATATTATAGTAACATGATGAGTATGGTGCAATTAATGCACATACAAGGACTAGAGGGAGACACCCCATGATTATACCTAGAATTAAGATTGTGCATAATTTACATCAATAGCCTCTAGTATAAGACAATAAAGGGGGATAACATTGAAGGAATATTTTTGAGTGTGGTTGGCGTTAAGGAAAAATAGCAAGCAACCAAGTTACTTGGGTAACGTAAACATCAAAGTAGTCATCTTGAATATCAAAGGAAAAGGAAAATCATCCTAAACTCTACTCATGCATGAATAATGCATATGTAATATTTAAATTAAGATAAAGTATAGTAGGTCTATTTAGTACAAAATGCATTAGTTGCAATTTCCCACCAAAAAAATAACAGTAAATGGTCTCTAAACATATTCTTAATGATAAGAAAATAAACAATTTTGAAAAATAGAGATGAAACTGATACCTCCACGGTATGAAATTATAATGGAACCACATGGCGGGGTCTTCACTGATTAGCATAAATATTGGGTAAGTCAAATAGATTATAATTATGAGTTTCCATTATTGTTGCTAACTCATATTTGAGTGCGGGTTACTAACCCTTGTTGGGTTGTGACACAATACCGATGACCCTTGTTCAGTACATAAATAGCAACTGATGGTGATTGTAATGAAGTCTGAAACAATATACATACACTCTTAAATAATGATTGATAGAAACTAATGATCATAATGATGGTGGAAGTACTTCAACCAAATGGAATAATCCTAGTCAAACCTTTGCAGATTATCAATGAGAGAAAATAATGCTACACAAATAAGCGGTTGCCTAGGATAATTTTAGTGGGAGCACTAGTTCAGCTAGGAGAGGCTACCTGGAAAGATAAAGATAAATATTTTATGGAAGATGGATATTCCAACCTTTTTTTATAGGCTAAATGCAAACATACACGACAATGTTTCACTCAAGGAGGGGAAGATGTAATACTCCTCAATGAAAACTCCTCAGTGAAAAATTTTACTAAAGTGACTTCATAAATTTAAATGTTTAAAGCTTATTTTGATTTTATTAAAAGTAAATTATGGTAAGTCATGGAATTTACAAGGAAAAGGAACAATAATGAAAAGTTTTCACTTATGAGACAATTAGAGATAGCTACTCCCTCTCTTAGAGATAAATAATCTCAGTTGGGGGAAAGAAGCCAAGAGGGTATGAGAGGAACCTTAGGCAGCTAAGAAGGGAGGGAAAGAAAATTAATCCCTAGAATAAAACGTTGTTAAGGGAAAGCAAGACATTGCTATTTAGGGTATTCTTGAGCTAGTTGGAGCCATTTCCAATGTTAAAAGTGAGAGCTATGAGTATGCTTTTTCTTGGACTTGCACATTCTTAATGCCTTGGAGAGGCCTTGATAGGTCATTGTCAGAGAACTGTTCTAGAAGTGGAAAACTGGCTCGGGGGGAGAATTGGATGTCATTTCCATTTTCATTGGTTAGGAGAAGTTATCTTTCCTTTGTGAATTCCTAGCGGTTTGACATAAGAAAGATGTTAAAATTGGAAATTACGGCCAAACTCCATGTGGGTCATCTTATTCATGGCTGATAATATCTTTATTAGATTCCTCTCATTGAGAGGTGTAGAATTCAACCAAAGATCATCTGATTCTGATAAGTATTTAAGGAGATACGAATTTATTTTGATTAAGGAATAATTATCAAGCCGACCAGTAACTCATGTAAGCTCAGAAGCCCAATAGTCGCATCTATTCAATCATCAACATTTGTGTATAAATACAGGAGGTATTTTCATCATTTGAATACACTTTCTCATCACATCTCTCTCTCTCTCTCTCTCTCTCTCTCCTGTGCAGAAAAGAGAATCTTATCCGACTTTGCAGAAAGGGACTCTTCTCTCACATGTGTGGAAGGAAGGACACAGATTTAGTGCTGCACCTGTAGATTGGAAGTTTGACCAACATTGACCATCTTTCTCTCTCTTAGAACTAGGCTGTAGGTGGAACTGACTCTCCTCAAAAGGCCACATCTTTTGGTGAAGGAATCAAGTTGATCTGACGATCGGTTTACAAGATATTATCTACCCTAATTGAGGACTGATCTAGGGTTTTCTGTTGCTGATGTAAATAAGATCTATGTACTATTTCTCTCTACTGAATTATTGAAGATAAAAGAAGATTTGATCAAAGGGTTTCCCATATTGGGATTTGTCCCTGGGTAGCTGCCACATCTTGTGTCCCTTGTCTTGGCTTGTTTTTTTGTAGATCATTTAATATTCTATCTACACTTTACTTTATGTACATGTGATTGCTAATCTATGGATATTAGTAAGAAAAAGAAGTAAACTGCTCTAAGCATAGAACATACCATAAATTAACATGGAATTGGAGCTAAGGTGAAGACAAAACCCAAGCAAGAGCAAGAGCAATCACCAAAGAGAAGATTGGCAAGGCTATCCTATAAGAAATATGGGGTGCTCAGCACTCTTCCCTGCTGAAGACAAGCTCCATGAGAAGGCTGACTATCACAGATGGAATATGTATCTCGATCTAACCTTAGAAGATCAAGGAGTGTTGGACCATGTGAGAGGCAATATTGTTGAGCCTCCATCAAATGCACCTGCTACTG
This sequence comes from Pinus taeda, assembly GCA_000404065.3. NCBI lineage: Eukaryota > Viridiplantae > Streptophyta > Pinopsida > Pinales > Pinaceae > Pinus > Pinus taeda. The sequence goes on from APFE030156292.1 coordinate 132,266, forward strand.
CCAACAACAAATGGAAAACCGACGAAGTCAAAACAAAGAAGATCATCTGGAACTCTATCAAGAAGTGCTTAGTGGCCTACATCTCTGACCTGAACACCTCTAAGGAACTCTACTATAGACTGGTGAGTTTATTTAAAGTTAATGATGCAAATCAAGTCTTGTTTCTTAGAAATAAGTTGAAGGAAATTAAGAATGGAAAAGATGAGAGCATGCAAGCATATTTCTTAAGAATCACCTAGATCAAGAATGATCTCCTATCTATTAGGGAGATTATTACTTATAGGGAAATGGCACTCACGACTCTTGGAGAATTACCATCTGAATGGTACGTGTTGAGGACTACTCTTCTCAACAATAATGTAATTCCTGGTTTCAAGGAGTTAATGGCAAGATGCATTCAAGAAGAAACAAGGATATAAGAGCAACAAATGCCCATGCCTAAAGGTCCTCCTACTACCTTTTCTTCTCATGCTAAGAAAAGAAATAATTCTGGGACTAAATAAAAAAGAAAGGCTGGACCTAAGGGTGGAAGAAAAGGACGATGTTACATTTGTGATAAAGAAGGTCACTATGCAAAGGAGTGCACTAATAGAAGGGACTCACACCGGGATGATGATCAAAATCCCTCTCATGACAATCAAAGGAATGGAAAATCTAATAGTACAGGTAAAAGGAGTGTTAGAAATCAAGGAAGAGGACAATCATTCAAGAAGGCTAGAAATTCCAGGTATGAATCTAACATTGTTGACAATAAGCAGGATAAATATTAGCTACCAGCTACTCTATTTACCTCTACTCCTTCGAACTCGCTCGGAATTTGGCTTATTGATAGTGGTGCTTCAAGGCACTTCATTGGTTGCAAAGAAGTTCTCAATAATATAATAGAGAAAGAAACTAACCTAGAAATTGTCCTTAGAGATAATATGAAATATCCCATGAAAGGTGTAGGCATCTCGGCAATGGAAGACAAAGACTACAAGGTGACCTTCAGTGATGGCAACATGCGTGTATGGAAAAACAATGTTAAAAATGCCTTCACTCTTGGGTTTCGAATTGATTCATTACATCAGGTCGGTGGAAGTCCACTAGGTGTCATGTCTTATGACACATCTCTTCAGTTTGAACTTTAGCATTGGTGGTTTGCACACCTTCATTATAAAGCTCTACCCGATGTAACGCAAATGGTGACAAGGGTTCCTGAATTCCGAGCAGAGAAAGAAGGTGTATGTCTGGGATGTACTAAAGGAAAGCTCAAAAGGGGGCCATTCACCTCAAGCCAAAGAAAGACCTCTGATATATTACAGTTGGTTCACTCAAATATATCTAGTATGATGCCTGTGAACTCTTTGGGAGGATATTCATATTACCTTACTTTTACAGATGACTATTCTCGAGAAACTTGGATATACTTCTTGAAAAAGAAGGACGAAGTGTTATCCTAGTTTCAACACTTCAAAGCCTTGATCGAGAATCAAACCAAAAAGAAGATCAAGATCTTAAGGACTGATAATGGGATTGAATATGGATCTAACGAGTTTCATGACTTTTGTAAAGAGGCTTGCATTAATAGGGAGGCTACTACACCATATAGTCCTGAATAGAATGGTGTGGAAAAAAGGAAGAACCGTATAATTGTGGAAGTTGTCCATGCCATGCTCCATGATCACAGACTTCCAAAGTTTCTATGGGCCGAAGCTGCAAACACCGCCATATATGTACAAAACAGATGCCCTCCTCAACCATTGGGTTCCAAGACTCCTGAAAAAAATTTCGCCTGTAAGAAACATGATGTATCCCATTTCAAAATTTTTGGAAGCCCTGTATATTATCATGTGCCAAAAGAGAAAAGGAATAAATTGGGTGCATCTAGAAGGAAAGGAATCTTCATGGGCTATGGTTAAAATAATAAGGGATATAAAATCTATGTATCTGATCAAAGGGAAGTCGTGATTAGTTATGATGTCACCTTTGACAGAGATATGGCTCTTATCAAGGTGGACAATCTTCTGACTTTAAAGAGCTCTCAAGAAGAGAACACCAGACAAAAGAAAAATATGATGAAACAATGTGTGATGTGGAAGAACCCATGGATCTTATTGATCCACCTTAGCCTTCCTCTTCTAGGAAGAGGCCCTCTTGGCTTAGGAGGATAGTCGATGATGTTGAATGACACATTGCACCCCGAGGAACTTTCCATGAAAATAAGAAACCCAACAGGTATCAGGGATACCTGACCATCATGAGCACGATCATACAAAATGAGGGTTCATCATTCTCAAATGTCGTCAAGCATAAAGTATGGAAGGATTCTATGACTGAAGAATATCAGTCGATTATGAAGAATGATGTCTGGGAAATAGTTTCCAGACCCCAGGACAAGACATTTGTCACTTCTACATGGCTTTACAAGATAAAGCATGTAGCAGATGGAAGTACGGAAAAGTATAAGTCTCGTTTTGTTGCTCGTGGCTTCTCCCAGAAGGAAGGTATAAACTATGACGAGATATTTGCACCTGTTGCAAGATATTCAACCATCAGCTCGATCATAGCCCTTGTAGCTTCACAAGGATGTAACCTACATTAGATGGATGTCAAGACTGCATTCTTGCATGGTTCGATCAAAGAAGAGGTCTATGTGGAGCAACCTGAAGGATTTGAGATTTATGATCGAAAATCTCATGTATGCATGTTGAAGAAGGCTCTCTATGGGCTGAAGTAAGCACCCCGAGCATGGTATGAAAGGATCGATAGCTACTTGATGAAGCTGGGATTCACTCGGAGTGAAGTCAATCCTAACCTTTACTTTAAGGTTGAAGATGACAAACCTCTGATACTGGTATTGTATGTGGATGACCTCTTTCTGACATGTGTAGATCCTCTCATTCACAAATGTAAGAGGGAGTTGGCTTCTAAATTTGAATTGAAGGACCTAGGACTAATGCACTATTTCCTAAGACTTGAAGTGTAGCAGAAGCTAGGGGAAATTTTCCTATCTCAAGGAAAATATGTGATGAAGATATTGGAAAGATTTGGTATGGTAGACTACAAGCCTGTAACTACCCCAATGGAGCTTGACTTCAAGAAGTTAAGCAGTAGTGCTACTAAACCTATTTTACGAAATGCTACCGAGTATCAGCAACTCATCGGAGCATTAATGTTATTAGTGAACTCCTGTCCAAATATATCCTTTGCAGTTAACACATTAAGTCAACATATGGTTGAACCTCGTCACATACATTGGATTGGTACCAAGAATCTATTAAGATATCATCATGGCATAACTACATATGGGTCAAGATACACTGTCAGAGATGTGAGACTACTTGGATATACTGATGTTGATCAGGTACTGTGGTGGACCGTAAGAGCACTTCCGGGTGCTGTTTCTCCTTGGGATCTGCTCCGATATCCTGGATCACTAGGAAGTAGAAGTTAGTGGCTTTGAGCACCGTTGAAGAAGAGTATATTACTGCTACCATGGCCTTTTGTGAGGCAGTCTGGTTGAAGCTCTTCAGTGAGCTATTTGGATTTACATTGGACACCACCGTGATCTTATGTGATAACCATAGTGGGATTCATTTTTCAAAGAATCCCATATTTCATGATCACTCCAAGCATATTGATATCAGGTACCACTATATTCGAGATATGGTGCAGTAAGGAGAAATAAGGCTCCAACATATCGGTACTAATGAACAGGCCACCGACATTCTGACAAAGTCCCTAAGGATGGTCAAATTCTTGACATTTCAAGAATAACTTGGTATCATTCAAAGACCCTCTGATGAGGGTCCTGTATGATCTATTCAGATTTGCGAGCTCCGGGGGGGCGCGGGGTACTTCTTGGAGCGACATATCACCAGAGGGTGACTCACCATCCCCTGGTGGTGTACGTGTATAGGGTAAAAGAATCAAAACTTTCCTTGTGACACCCCGTGGTGACTATGTAGAAAGATGATTAGTTCTCCTATGAGGTCTGGACGATGTGTTTTGCATCACAACTATGTAGCAGGATGGTTAGTTCTCCTATGAGGTCTGGATGATGTGCTCTCCATGATGATTATGTAGGAGGTTGATTAGTTCTCCTGTGAGGTCTGGATGATGTGTTCTTCATGACGATTGTGTAGCAGGATGGTTAGTTCTCCTATGAGGTCAGGATGATGTGTTCTCCATGGCAATTGTGGACACGATGATTCACTCTCCTGTGGATAGGATGATTCACTTTCCTGTGAATAAGATAGTTCACTCTCTTGTGGGACAAGAAGATTTGCTCTCTTGTGGGATAGGATGATTCGTTCTCCTATGGACAAGATTGATTAGTTATCATGTTGAGGTATCCTACCCATGTAGTGTCGGACCAATGGGAAGTAGCTCTCATCTGATCAATGAGCAGGGAAATGAGGATAGGGACCATAGTAGTACCGATGGATGCATCGTTGTCTCTACCATACTCCTTATGCTAGGATGACCTTCATTGATCTGGGATCAATGATACTGGTTTGGGACCAGTGGTAGGAGTTGTACCCACTTTGACATCGACTTCGGGTTGGTTGACGACTAGTCCAAGACTAGTGGTACACACTCTGAGACTGACTTTGAGTCAGTGTAGGATGGTATGATACATCTTCGATCATTTCTTCTTCTTCATAATTCAGACAAAGTAGAGCAGAGCAAGGCAAAGCAGAGTAGAGTAGATCATAACAGGGCAAAACAGAATAGAGTAGAGCAGGCAGAATAGAGCAGGGGTCAAGCTGTACAGGGTAGTGCATTTGATGGATGAATAGTAGTGACCGATAGACAAATTGTAGATGGAGTTCTCCCTAGTTGAGAGGGAGTGTTAAAATTGGCAACTAGGGCTAAACTCTAGGTGGGTCATCTTATTCATGGCTGATAATATTTTTATTAGATTCCTCTCATTGAGAGGGTGTAGGATTGATCTAAATATCATCCAATTCTGATAAGTATTTATGGAGATATGAATTTTTTTGATTATGGAATAATTATCAAGCCAACCAGCAACTCATGTAGGCTCAGAAGCCCAACAATCGCATCTATTCAATCATCAACATTTCTACATAAATATATGAGGTCTTTTCCTCATTTGGACACACTCTCTCATCACATCCCTCTCTCTCTCCCGCGCAAAAAAGAGGCGCTTCTCCTACTATGCAGAAATGGACTCTTCTCTCACATGTGTGGAAGGAAGGATGCAGATTTAGGGCTGCACCTGCAGATCAGAAGTTTGACCAGCATTAACCATCCTTCTCTCTCTCAGAACTGCATTGTAGGTGGAATTGACTCTCCTTAGAAGGCCATAGTTTTTGGTGTAGGAATCAAGCCAATCCAACGGTCGGTTTACAAGATATTGTCTGCCCTATTTGAGGGCTAATCTATGGTTTGTTGCTATTGATGTAAATCAGATTTATGTACTATTTCTCTCTGCTAAATTATTGAAGATAAAAGAAGAATTAATGAAAGGGTTTCTCCATATTGGGGTTTGCCCCTCGCTAGCCACCACATCTTGTTTCTCTTGTCTTGGCTTGTTTTTTTGTCAATTGTTCAGTGTTCTATGTGCACTTTACTTAATGTACATGTGATTGCTAATCTTTGGATAATAATAATAAAAAGAAGTAAACTGATCTAAGCATAGAATATACCATAACTTAACAAAACAAAAGATAAGTATTTTCATCTGTGAATTCTTGGACATAGCACGTTATTTGTAATTGTTGTAGCATGAAGTTTCTGCAAGTCCCTGTTATAATTGCTTATAAATAATTGCTATAAAATTGCAAGTCTTTATTACATGTTGAGTGATGATGAATATAAGAGAATTGAGTGTGAAGGAATGATTAAAAAGGTGGATAGATATAGAATATGGTATTTAATGTGTGCAATAATGTTGTTCTCAGAAATATAGAACCTAGTTGGTTACCAAACATGTAGGCCAAAGCCACTCGTTAGAAACAATGTGGGTTCTTCATATAGTTATACCTAGCCAATACTAGTTCTTCATATAGTTATACCTTGGTATTATGAAATGGTGATTTGTAGACCCCAAATGATATTTAGGTCCCACTTCCCTTGTAGAACTGGTTAAAAAAAAACATAAAACAGTGAAAAAGTAAAATTATTTTGATTTTATGGTGTTAATTTTGCTTTTATGGTGTTAAATAATAAATTGAAACTATAATATAACAGAAGTAGAATTAAAAAGGGTAGTTGTGTAGAGTCTGCACTATTCTGAACACGTTAGTTTCCTTGGCTAGCCGACAAAAGCCAACAGCTGGGAACTAGTCTAATCCTACATGTTTAGTCGTTGAGAATAAAGTTGTCTTATGCAAACTACTTTGAAAATATTATTTCTTGATAAAGGTAGCAACAAACTAATTTAACACTGTGATTTTTTATAAACACATTTGAGTATTCAGTGGCTTTGTTGTATACACTATCTCTATGGAAATGTAAAGATTAGATACAAAAACAGATCGAAGGTCTAAACCATTGAAGCTACAACTCATGTTAACGTTAATTGAAAAATAGAATTGAACAATTAAACAAATGCTAGAGATATATTTGTTCATGTGTGAGACCAATTAACTCATGCTTTACAAAGAAACCAAAAAGGGTTACAAGACTACACAATTACGAAACTCTCAAATAATAACAAAATTGGTTTCAACAATGAACACCTTGAATTAGTTATTGACATAAGAGGGATATCTAATTCATTAAAAAAAATGTAGCTTCAAAGGGCTGCCAATCAAAGAAAAATCTAAATCTTGGAGGGAAATCCTCCCTTTCTAGAACTCTCGGGTTGAATATAATTACAAACTATAGAATACAGTTTAACTGTCAAACCCCGATGAGATGTAGGTCGAACTACTTATAAATTACAGTTTCATTTAGGAGTCAAACCAATGACCCACGACCAAACCTCCAAGGAATGAGGATATGAATTAAAATTGGTACTATGCAGACAGGGTTTTGAAGAATGGAGATAAGTAATTAATTTCACAATATTTGTTGATATATTTACCTTAAAAAAACAAATCAATTATATATATATATATATATATATATATATAATTATATATATTATTAATTTATAATGGCTTGCGTTGAAGAAAATTTCGGAAAAGATAACCCAAAAGAGGATAAGGGAAAAAAATTCAAAAACTTCTAAACTTGTCAACGAACTAGCCAGAGACTCAATGAGAAAGTTAGGTAGAATTTCAAGCTTAACAAGGAAGGGAAACCACTAAGATTTTACCTAGCCTAGGGTTTGAAAGAAAAAAAGGAATGGGTGAAAAAATAATAATTTACCTCATGGTTACAGATAGTCAACCCAATACCTAATCTCCCTTACAAATATCAGTCCAGGGTTGTGTACAGGTATGCAAATGAAAGAAATGTGGTGAATTAACCTCATATGTGAAGGAAAATAGCGAAATTGAGATAAAGGAAAAATTGGTTGCATTTACCCGGAAAGAAAGAAGACCGATGGGATCTAGTAGGAATTAATGAATTAATTCACCTTAAGTTTGGTCCAAAATTGTATAGCTCATCCACAGTGAGAAGGAACACAAATGAGCAAGGGTTGCAGTAGAAGGAGGGGTAGTTAATCCTTAACCACCTAGCTCAAATCTGGGTCGTCTGATTAGACCCTCAATCCTCAGCGGTGGAGATTGTGCCATTTGCATGCATCATAAATTGGTCAAAATTACTGTGTGTGACAACTAGGGTTTGTTAAAGTTCCAAGTAAGATAATATATTCTTTTATTTACAAATCTGAGTAAGGTGGGCCAAAATTCATGAATTATAAAACAAGAAATCATTATAAGATGTTATGTGGGAATCATATATACATATGATCAGTAACAACATATTAAACTATGTTTTAATATTAAGTTAATTGTTCACCACCAAGGAACAATGTTGACACCCATTACTTAATTCATCTATATAAACATAGATAACTGTAGGACCAGAAACAAAAACTCGAGATAATGATTATGGTATAAAATATTCATAAATATAAAGTGTTTTTAGTAACTGAATGAAGGGACAAAAGTATACTTAATTCAATTGTAATATAATTATGCCAAAAAAAAATTGTTCTAAATGGGGAGATGTTACATAAGTGTAGAGAGGGAGCAAATTTTTTTAGTAGAAATATTGTTCGCAGTAAAAAATGTAATATCCCTCCATTGTTGTAATCTTGTTTGGTTATGCAACAAACTCACAAAATAAAAGAAAAGATAGATCAACGACTTCAAAATTAGCTTGTTCGATGGGGGAAACCTCCTTTGTATTACATAAATGAACAATTCTTGGATGATACAAATGAAAAAACCTACTTTCTATATATTCTATATATAGGATTCTAAGGGGTCAGAATATAATCAAAGCCGACATAACAATAATAATATAAGGGCAAAACAATAACAATAGTGGGCTTCTATGGGGCACAATAATAACAATATGGGCTACAATGACAATATTAATGGGGAAATCACTAATATTATAGGGACCTAACATGCCCCTCTCCTTCAAAAAAGTGTTATCCTCAACACTTGATTAGTTCTCGATGTTTCTGTATAGAATTCTCATCCTCCCATGTGGAATATTTAGTGGGTAAGTTCTTCCACTTGATGAGATACTCTGAAATTGACTGATTTCGTCATTGTCCAGTTCTTGTTTATGTGACTACTTCAGGTTCCAATATGATTTTTCCTTCCTCATCAAGGTCTAGAAATATTGTTTGAACTGGGATCTTGTCACTTATAACCTTCTTTAAGCATGAAACATGGAAAACTAGGTGCTTTCGGGAAGCTGCATAAAGCTCCAATTTGTATGCCATAGTACCAATCTTTCACAACATTTTGTATAGAACATAATACTTTTGTGGTAGTTTATTTTCCTTCTTAGCTTGCTTGAGGGGCATTTTTTTATATGGTCATAGCCATAGGAATACCTAATCACCTACATCAAAACTTATTTCTCTACGATGTTGATCTTCCTGATATTTCATTCTATTCTGCACCAAAGTGAGGTTATCCTTTAAGAGTTGGAGAACTTGTTGTTGATGCTCGTTGTGATCTTCCACTACTTGAACATTAGAATTTTCTCTTAAATATGACATGATTAATGGTGTATGATATACATAAAGTGCCATAAATGGGGTAATTTTTGCACCAATATGGAAGGAAGTGTTATACAACCATTCAACAAGATGCAACCATTTGACCCGTTGTGTTTGTTTATGAGATACAAAGTAATGAAGATATCCTTCCAAAAACTTGTTTACTATCTCAATTTTCCCATTAGATTTAGGATCATAAGATGAGCTATGAACTAATTGAGTACAAAGACAAGAAAATAATTATGTACAAAAATTTCAGTGAAAATGGGATCTCTGTCACTTACAATCATCTTTGGGTTTCCATGTAGCTTTTGAATTTCTTCCATAAATGCAGTAAAAAATGTACTGGCTGTAAATGGATGAGATAATGCACAAAAGTGTGCATACTTGGTAAGTATGTCAACTACCACCATGATGACACTCTTCCTCCTAGACTTGTGTAGACCTGTAACGAAATCCATTGAAACCTCCTCCCAACTTTGGATTGGAATGGATAAAGCTTGTAATAGACCTTAGGTCTTAATTGTTTCAAATCTATTTTGTTGGAAAAACAAACATTTTGCCACAGAATTTTGAATATCGGATTTACGGCTATCCCAAAAAAGTTCCTTCTTAGCCTTGTGGTAAGTTTTTAAAAATCTTGAGCGCCCTCCTACGGGGCAAGTGTGCAATTCCATAAATCTTTTGTTTGAGTTGAGAATTATTACATAGGTATAAGCAATCTTTGTACCATAACAAATAACTTTTCTAGCTAAATGTGTTAGATGTACTGAGATCTTGTTGTATCTTTTGAATGAGTGCCCACATTTCTTCATCATTCTTCCATTCATCCCTTGCTTCATTTATCCAATTTGGTTGGATAATAGAAATGGCGCAAAGAAATTCTTCCACATCCTCACCCTTTCTTGAGAGTGTATTTGCCACAACATTTTGCTTCCCTTTTTTCTAGATGATTCCGAAGTCATAACCCAACATCTTTGTGACCCATGTTTGCTACTCTTCTAAAGATAATCTTTGTTCTAAAAAGTATTTAAGACTATCATGATCCATTTTTACCTTGATGTGTCTTCCCATTAGGTAGGGTCGACACTTATTAAGTGCATGTAGTATTGCCAAAATTTCCTTCTCATAAATAGATTTGTGTAAATACTTTCCTTTGATTGGATGACTTTCGAAAGCAACAAGTCTTTCTTATTGCATTAAAATAGCACCAATTCCATTTCTTGAGGCATCGCATTCCACAATAAAGGATTTTGTGAAGTCTGATGTAGCTAATACCTATGCTTGGCACATTGCCTCTTTAAGATGTTCAAAGGCCTTTGTTGCATATGGAGTCCATGAAAATGCATGTTTCTTCAATAATGTTGTTAGTGGTGCTGCTATTCTCCCATAATTCTTAACAAACGTGTGATAATACCCTATCAACCAGAGAAATCCTCACATATGCTTTATGGATGTGGGGAATTAATGTTCCTTAATGGATTTAATTTTGCTAGGGTCTACCTTAACACCTTCATGAAATATAATATGACCTGGATATTCAACCTCTTGTACTCTAAAGAAATATTTGGAGCTTTTTGCATATAATTATTTCTCCTCCAATAGTTTGAGCACCCTGTCAGCATGTTGAAGATGATCCTTCCAAGACTTTCTATAGATTAGTATATCATCAAAAAATACTAACAAAAAATTTCTAAGGAAGGGCTTGAAAATGGAATTGATTAAACCTTGAAATTTAGAAGATGCATTGGTAAGGCCAAAAGGCATGACCAAAAATTCATACTGACCCTCATGAGTTCTAATTGTTGTTTTCAAAATGTCTTCAGTCTTCATTATGATATGATGGTATCCAGACTGAAGATCCAACTTGGTAAAGAAAATTGATCCATGCAATTCATCCAATAATTCATCAATGACAGGAATGGGAAATTTATCTTTAATAGTGAGCTTGTTGAGATCCCTATTAACTGGACACATTCACTATAATCCATCCTTCTTGTGCACCAATACTACTGGAGCACACAAAGAACTTTGACTAGGTTGAATTATACCAGCCTCTAGCATTTTTGCAACCGTACGTTCAATTTCACTCTTTTGGACATAGGGATATTTGTATGGCATGATGTTAGGAGGAGCACTTCCTAGAATCAGATGACTAGAATTATCATGATCATGAATACGTGGGAGTCCTTTGAGAGTCTCAAATAGCTTGGAATTATTGTACAAGACATTTTGGATATCTCGAGAAATAGATGATTTCGATGTGGGAACCTCTAGAGACATAATTGTGCAATTACGCCTTGTTGTTATTTCTTTAGAAGATTTTTCATTCCGTTAGAGCTAATTATATTTCCCGGTTTCCCTGAAATACCCCTTAATTCAACTTCCTCTCCTTCTTAAGAAAATTTCATGAAAGGTTCTTGAAAATTAAAAGCCATCGTACCCAAAGATTGTAGCCATTGGACTCCTAGTACAACATCATCATCACCCATTCGAATGGAAAGAATTGGGCTATTCAATACATATTCTCCCATGGATAACTTGATATTATGGCACTTTCTAGAGAAATTTATGGTTCCTCCACTATTAACCTTCACTTCACACTCTAGTGATGCATATAGGAAGAAATTCAATTCCTTGGCTATCTTACAATGAATAAAATTATGGGTACAGCACAAATCAATCAAAAATATTACCTTTTTATTCTTGATATCTCCTTCTATCTTGATAGTTTGATGGGTGGTAATTCGGGCTAATGGATTACAAGATATGGTTGGACTCATTTCTTCTTTCTCTAGGGTTTGTTCCTAGTGTATATCCTCTTCTTTTGATGTTTCTTGTTCCTTTTCTTCCTCCTCTTCACAATCTATGTAAAATAATTTCTTCTTAGTGCACTTATGACCTTTAGTGTATTTTCTATCACAACTGTAACAAAGCCCTTCTTCTCTTTTTTCTTCCAATTGTTGTGGTGTCAAACTTGTAAGCTATGGAAGGCTAGGGGCAACAACACTTCCATCTTTATAGTTGTGAGTGGTAGGCTTCCTTGTTGCCATAATTTTTCTTTCCATTTTTCTTACCAACTTGAATGCCTTCCCTAATGAATCAGGTTCCCAAAGGCGAATCTAATGTTGCACGTTATCCTTGAAAGTCCATATGAACACATCAATCCTATCCTCATCTTGAATATCTTTTACCCTTATATTCAATTTTTGTATGTCCTTAATGTGTTGCATCATTGACCCCTTTTGTTTGAGATTTATCAATTGGCTAAAAAACTTGTTTCTTTTGGTATTCTCATAATTTGCTATCATTTCTTCCATAAAAATTGCCCAAGTGACAATTTATTTACGAGAAAAGTCATTGATACCATAAAAATTGATTTGGTTCCAAATATAAAGTTGCAATGTGTAACTTTTGTGTATTTTGCAAATTATGCAGATCAAAATATTGATCCATTTATGGTATCCATGTTACGAGATCCTTGCCATCAAACTTCCTCATATTGATCTTTGGAACATGATGGGTCTTCAATTCAATGTTAGAGTCTATGAAATCATGATTAGCATTTATTTTGTTGTCGTTATGAGTTTCCTCTACTACCTTTTGCCATTAAGAAGCATTTCCTGTAGCAACTTTGCCAAACCTCCTTTCAAAGCTTCCATGTCTTTCTTCAAATCTTCAATGCTTACTTCTAAACCATCCATCTTAGCTTCCATGTCTTTTTTTAAACCATTCTTGTAGAAACTTTTCCAAACCTCCTTCAAAACTTCCATTTCTTTCTTCAAATCTTCAATGTTTACTTCTAAACCATCCATCTTAGCTTCCACACCTTTCTTTAAACCATCCATCTTAGCTTCCATGCACTTTTTTAAACCATCCATCTTAGCTTCAATCACTTTTTGTGAGAGTGAATTTTGTTTCACTTGGTCTCATAATTTTGATATATCATGTTGCATTTCTTCCTCTTCTTGATGAGTCATGCTATAGATTTCAGGTTGCTTACTAGGTGTTTCCATTTTCTTTCTTTGGGGCATCAATTAATGATAATTATGTTTCATTGTGCCCTTTGAATTCCTTCAAACAAATTTTTCAAACCAAACTTATGCAAAATTAAAAAAAAATTACACACAATTTTTCACTTTTTAGGAGCTCGATATTGAATTTGTTATATCTCTGTAATTGCAGATCTCCAAGGTTTGAAATTTATTCATGCAGTAGCTCACTACGCCCTATTTCCAACCCCATAGGTATGATCGATATTGGATTCCCCAAGAAAGGTTTACGACAAATATCTCGCAATGACCTGATTATAGACTCATTTAGTAGAATGAACTTGTATGAAGTTCCACGTGTCACTATTTCGACCTAAGGTCTTGAAACCAATACACAAAAAACTATAGATCGTCCTCTTTTTGTAACTCATTATGAAATTCTGATTTGATGCTCAGAGGGAAAGTTATGACAATTTTCCCAAGGTCACCAATTTGAGATATAGTTTAGGAGTTTG